>JAHRIG010000025.1:2827223-2874923 GCA_020311275.1 Eira barbara | reverse complement strand
GCTGCCCCTGGGGGGCCGCACACTTCTCAGTCAGAGGAGAAAACGAAAGAGCCGAGTGGCAGTCCATCCATCTCACTCGGCGTGTTTATACGTCCTTTAACCAAAAAAATAAAAAAATCTGTTTACAAAATGGAGTGTCAGGAACATTGTGTAAAAGAACACTTATCTGGGAGACTTTGATCTCTCTCTGAAGCTCCATTAGGGAGACTGCACGGGTGATAGCTTGATGGCGGGGGCAAGGGGAGGAAGGGAGTTTTCCAAGAAAAAAAACTGCGTGTACTTCCTCCTGGTTGCATTTAAAGCAAAAATCCTGTGAAATCCCTCGGAAGGAGCTGGCGCTGGGCCACTGGCAGGCAGTCCCACCACCCAGGCCCACGGCGTCAGGGACTTAGGAAGGCAGGGCCAGCAGCCAGCCTGCTCCCCGGGCGAGCGGGCACAGCCGCCCCTGGGGCGGCAGATCCAGGCACGCAGGACCACACCGCGCTCCAACCCTTTCCAGCCGGCCAGGGGGCTTGGGACCCGTCCTGTCCTGAGGCTCCCGGGAATTCTGAACTGCATCCAGGCCTCACAGAACGAGCACAAAAGGAGGGCACGCCGGCAGGGAGAGGAAGAAACATGCCCGTATTACTAGGATTCCCCTTCCCAGTCCTAGTCTGTCTTTTTAACCTATAAGGGGACGAACAAAACCGTACCTAGAGAGGGAATTCTACTTTGTACTGTGGGCCTTCAGGCCGGAAGGGTTCTAGGAAGAGCATGCAGGAGCCAGAGAGAGTCGGAATTCGCGGGAAGGGTCTGTGGCCAGTTCAGGCAGACTCATGAGAGACGTGTGACAGAGAGAACGTCACAGCACCCCCCCATCTAGGTTCCTCTTCCTAAAACAACGCAAGGCCCTCACTTCCAGGAGTCATCTTTGGAAGACCCAGTATTCACTTAGATCTAAGTCCTTCAAATGTCACTGAATCCGTCACCTCGAAAAACAGGCTTGAGTTTGATCTCTGTGAAAATGGCTCCACTGTGAAACGCCTTCCCTTAGATTTTTGTTCATCAACCTACTTCACTGAGCATCCGAGTGTGTCCTGACACCTCCACTCTCCCTGGGAAGGCCCCGCACACTGGGAAAGATCAAAGTTCCAGTGTAAGTTCAGGGTCGTAATTGAAAAAGTGTAAGGACCTACTCTAGGTCTGCATGGGTTGGCCACCTAAAACTATGGGTCATAGTCACCGTCCACAAAACAAAGCAAAAGAACATTCTAAAGAGAAAGACCAAAAAACCATCAGGGACCCTTAGTGGAAGAAAGAATGCGATACAATAAATTGCCCCAAATGTGGTACAGACCATTAAAGGTGGGAGTCCGGGAACGTCAGCGGGAATGTTGAGCGTGCACGTGAGCTGATGAGAGGAATCGTGGAAGAGGGACCCTGGTGACCGGACGGTTCAGATCCTGCAGGCGGTCCTGTCCCGGACTGTGAGTGGGCGTCTGTCCACGCTCATGCATCCGAAGGCCTGGGACACCATAAAGCAAGGAAAATTAGAGGCCCACTGGAGACATAAATTCGGAGAACCAGTCGGCACGGTTCAAGGCAGACACGCTTACCTGTTGGAGGAAGACTTCTGCTATCAGCCGCAACCGGAACGGGAGCCCCTTCCTGCTTCCCGCACAGAGCGCCTCGGACAGCTGTGGTGTGAGTGTAAAGCAAGGACGGTTGCTGTTCAGGTACAATCCCTCCGAGTTCTCCTGGGAGTCGGGCTCCCCCACGCCCCTGGGCTATTCCGGACAACGCAGCGCGGTTGGCACTGGGGCCCCTGCTACGCAAGGGAGCTCATGGCCAGAGTCGCCCAGCTCTGGTGAGCCAAGGACTCGAAGTCACCCTGCGTGTGCGGAACTCCCCATTCTCTTACACGCGATTTCAGACAAGGCTGGAGCACACGCTCACGCCCTGCAACGTTCTGAGTGGTGACTTGGGACCCCCTGTGATCCCGGCCCCTGCTCAGCAGTGCCCCCCACAGGCCTTTTCCTCTTTCCCACCTGCCGGGGAGGTGCCCACGCCATCCTCTTAGAGACGCCGAAATGACAGTAAATCGCCCAAAACTGCGCACCCACCAGAATTCACGAGCCGGAATTCAGAAGCTGGTCATCAGCCCCCAGATGGGCTCTTCCTCTGTTCTGACGCTGCCATGACCCTGGAGGACGCCTGAGGCTTGTCCCTAGGCTAGGGAGCAGGAAATCACAGCTGTGAGGCCTTGGACAAGGGACAATTGCCCCCAGATTCCTCATCTATGAAATGGGGGCATGAAACCTGCCTATCAGAAGCTGTGTGGGAATGAAAGTAAAATGCTGAAATTTAATTTTTTAATATAAATAAAATTAAATTAAAGCTCAGTTTGATTTAATTAATTCAGATTAATTAAATTGGAATAAAATCAAATTAAGCTAAAATTAAAATACTACCTATCTAAAACTGTGCGTGAATTAAGGGGAATAATTTATGTAAAGCACTTCAAACACTGCCCGGCCCATTTAAGTGCTTTTCAAACGCTCCTGGCTACGAGTACCATTATCACTACCAGCATCATCATCATTATCATGATTCTTTTGCTCGCGGCCAGGAGAGGTCACTCAGATCCACACTTCTGGCCTGAAGAGTAATCCGTGTAGACTTTACACCACAGTCGGCAAGAACACGATTTTGAAATCACGTCTTCCCGCATCCTGTGACCAATACCTGCACGTTACATGGGTGAATATTTAATATTTAGCAGAATAATCAAAGTTATGGTCTGTGCTCAGTGCTGCCAACAGCTCAGCCACGTCCAACACCAACCAGCGCCAGTAAATATACGAGAAACTGGAAAATGTTGCTTCAGGGTAGAAGACACACCAGAGAGCTCCCAAGCTTGTGTCTGGAGTGCTCTCCCTTCCCCACGCTCCCGACGCCCCCTCATTTCTTCCTGGGCCGGGTGTCTTGGGTCTCAGCTCAGACTCAGCAGCCCTGGGAGCCTCCTGCGGTTCCACGGTGACAAGCCGGGCGCCTGGCTCTGTGCTCTGGAGACTCTGAGCACATGGTCACTGCCGCACGCTCCCCAGGCGACTGAAATATCTGGTCCCTCATCCCCTACTGGGCCGTAAAGTCCTTGAGGGTGGGAATGATAGTCATCTTAGCATGAGCACATCCCTACGTTCAGCAAACCCCACCCCACGTCAGCACCATGCCGGGCGGTCTCCTCCTACTGCTGCCCGGTAGGACCCAAGTAGAAGGGAGCCCGGAACTAGACAGACGCCCAATGAATATTGCGAGAATCTTCGGAACTGGCAATTTCCAAATAGCCTGTCGATCTAGAATTAAACCATTTATTTTTGATTTAATAATATTTTGATGGTTTCCTACATGCAAGCTAGGTTGTATGCTTTAGGGAATATCAAAAATGGAAAATATATGTGCTCTGCCCTCAAAGAGCTTTCCATCTAGTAGAGAAAAGATAAAGGAAGAAAGAAAATACAGACACAAATGCTATCACAAAAGCTCAGTGTCCTTCAAGAATTCCAGGAAGAGACATTCACCAGCCACGCCTGAGATCAGTGGAAGTGGTCTGGGTGGACCGTGAACAGGGGGGTAGGATTTCTACAGGAGCAGTGGGGCAGGCAGAAGGCGCCGGGTGGGAGCCTGGGAGCCCGGCCAGCCCGGGCAGGACAGACCTGAGTTTGGGAAGAGCCCGTGTCTCCCTTGTGGAGCGTATCCACTCGCTGGAGCTGCGGAGCGCCCAGTACCAACCAGCAGCAGGTACCGCAGACATCCACTCCCTCCAAAGGCCCAGGGAGGACCCCGCCTTCAGTTCCTCATCAGCGTCGGTAGATTGGGGAAGTCCTCAGAGCTCCGTGGCCAGTAGCTGCACTGCTCCGGTCTCTGCCTCTGTCTTCACATGGTGCCCGGGGCGTCTGTCTAAAGTCCCTCTTCGTAGGACAGCAGCCCCTGGATCAGGACCCACCCTACTTAAGTATGACATCATCTCCACTTTTTTCTAATCAAAGAAGATGTAAGGGCACCTGAGTGGCTCAGCGGGTAAAGCATTGGACTTTCTTGGTTTCTGCTCAGGTCATGATCTCAGGGTCCTGAAATCCAGCTGTGGGTTGGGCTCGGAGCTCAGCGGAGATTCCTTGAGATTCTCGCTCTCCCTCTCCCCTGCGCCTCCCCTGTTCGTGTTCTCTCGCTTTCTCTCGCTCACTCTCTCTCAAATAATAAATAAATAAGATCTACAATAATTAAAGGATACAATATATTCATGACTTTTTGACTTTTACTTTTTTCACTGATGTATAACTGAGGTATTTAACTGTAGAACTAACAAATTGTTTCGCAACATACCTATTCATCTCGAATCATTATGCTGTGCGCGTGACACTAGTAGAATGTTGTATGTCGATTATGTCATCTTAATTCGATGACATCTGCAAAGACCTTTTTTCCTAACAAGGTCACATTCATGGATACCAGGAGTCGGGGCTTCAACAAATCTCTCCTGGGCACAGTTCAACCCACAGCAAGGACTCACAGGAAATGGGGATGAAAAGGGCACTTGGGGTCACGCTGTGCAAGGGTGTGCGAGCAGAGTGCTGTGGTCTGGCTTGTGGGGAAATCACTCTTCACACAAGCCAGGTGATCAGGACATCCCACTCCAGCATGAGAAGCGAAACTCCCGAGCCGTGTTAGTCCACCACCCTCGCAGAGAGGGCGCCCTGGAGAAGGGGCAGCATTGCCAAGCATCACATTCTCCCGGTACATGAACCCCTCTCTGGTTGCACATTAGGGACTCTGGGAACAGCTTCGAGGCCACCAGCGCCTTGTCTTGTCCTGTGAAGTGGTAAACTATAGCATGACCCGGCGGTGGCCATGGGGGGCATGGAGTTCCTGTCAAGACCGTGAAGGAGGCGTGATCCGTGCCCACCGCGCCCTCGTCAGATCCCGACAGCACAGCTGACAGCCCAGCTCCAAAGACGTGGAAGCGAGGCCCCGTGCACTATTATCTATTCCGTTTTTTATTCTACTCCTACTGCACAGTCACCAGGTGACAGTTCCTCCATCAAAGTACACGTACATTACGCCTAAAAATATCTATTAGGGTTTTTTTTAACACTGTGTAACTTCCATGCGAAATGAATCCCCATCAGTCTCTCCGTGGGGCAGGACCACTCACAACGGTCGAAGTCCAGGGCTTCCGCCCCGCTGAGCGACTGCCGCCTCCAGGTGCAGGAAAAGCTTCAGGAAACACACACTACACACAAATCAATTTCATACCCCAATGGTGAATTTTAATAAGAATACCCCACTCAGGGTCGCCCGGCTGGCTCAGTTAAGCGTCCGACTCTTGATCTCAGCTCAGGTCTTGATCTCAGGGTCGTGAGTTCAAGCCCCATGTGGGGGTCTACACTGTGTGTGGCGCTTACTTTTAAAAAAAGAGGAAGAAGAAGAAGAAGGATACGCCGCTGTAGACTGAACCCTCAAAATATACAACTTTCTGCCACTTAACATCTTCAAGGTACAATATTTTATGTGGCACCTTAGCCCACGCCTCCCCAGCCCCCCATTCAGAAGGACATTACCCTGTGCCTGACTGCGCGTCTGCTGTCCTGCCCGCCCGCCAGGTACATATGTAAGCCCCTACACCTCCTTTCCTGAAGAGCTGTACGGAGAAGTGTGCGGCCATTTTTTTCGAAAGTGTATCCGTTCTGTCAAGGTGATCCGTTCAAGAGATGGGCTCGGGAGTACGGGTTGGTTGGTAGCGGGGACGAAGATGCTGCTGCTCCGGGGGGGTGTGATGCACAGCGGCGAGGCGGGCGCCACGAGATGTAGCCTCGGCCCCGGTGCTCCCACCGCGTGGCGGGCTCACCTGCGCCCAGAGGTGGCGGCCGTCGGGCCTGGAACGCGAGCCTCCCACCCGACCCCTCACCGGCATGGCAGCGGGCAAAGCAGGGAATGGTGCCGTTGTGCTTCCCGGGAGGACAGGCCGGAACCCTTGCCCTTCTTGTGTGAGACAAATAAATCCGTCTGCTCTGGGGCGCCTGGGTGGCTCAGTGGGTTAAGCCGCTGCCTTCGGCTGGGGTCATGGTCTCGGGGTCCTGGGATCGAGCCCCACGTCGGGCTCTCTGCTCAGCGGGGAGCCTGCTTCCCCCTCTCTCTGCCTGCCTCTCTGCCTACTTGTGATCTCTGTCTGTCAAATAAATAAATAAAAATATTAAAAAAAAAAAAACTGTCTGCTCCTTCTGCAGCCAGGACACCCGGCGGGAAGGCAGCTGGAAGGGGCAGGAAGCGCCCGTGGCACGAGCATCGCACACAGTGGGGAAGAGTCTCCCTGCACTCTGAGCCCTTACAGGCCAGTGTGGTTCTGTTTTCATGGAGCTTTAGGATCTGCACCATGACGAGGCCGGAGCTGTAACCCTCCGACGGGACAGAACGCTGAGCCTGGCGAATGCCCCAACCACGGGATCACCCATAACCCTGGAAACCCCGAGGGAGGACAAGCTGGCACAGGCCCAGCCATGGGAGTCTGCATGAGATGTCAGGGCTCGGGCTGGGACCGAGAGCCTAGACACACGCCTGGCGCATCCGCTCCATCTTGGTGCGAGTTACTGCCGGCGCGTTCCCGTTCACGCCGCTCGTCTCTACCTGCCCGTCTGCGTTTCCAGGGTGTCAAGAAATTCCTAAATGACACTGTGATTTGCACGCATCTGGACAAGAAGAGGACCCCTCGGCCGCCTGTTTCATCCCCTTCAATAAAGACGCTGCAGGACAGTGGATGAAGGATGGGAGGCGAGCCGCCGGCTGGTGCTGTCAGCAAGGCGCTCCCGAGACCTGCGACACCAAGCAGCGCCAGTGACACCTTGTGGCTGCAGCCTGCGACAGCGCGTCTCTCACCTCCGCCCGGATGACACGAGCTGTCCGGGCCGCAATGACCCACGTCATTACTCAGGCATCGCAGAGAGACCCCTGGGGTGTGGACAGCCACTGCCAGGACCCACTCACGCACCTGCTGGAACCTTCTTCCCTGATGATGAGCCCTTCCATTCCCAGATCTGCCAGCTTCTTCCCCACCCAAAGCGTTGGAACTGGGGGATGATCGGTTGTGCTCTTTGTTAAATTCATACAAAGAGATTCTCTTTTTCATGTCGCTGAGGTCAGTACCTGTGGACTCAGCCCCTCAGGGAGAGCATTCCAGGAAGCAGCAGCAGGACCACTTAGAAGCAGTGTCCTCAGAGGGGCACAAAGTCGGTGTGACCCGGGGACCAATGTTTCCCCCATGCGTCTTTCCAGCATCTATATTTTATTCAAATGAATTAAGAGTTTTGTGGGGGGGGGTTGTTTTTTGGTTTTTTTTTTAGCAGTGAGTTCTGGGTTTGGGTACTTTTTGAGTCATTGATGCTCAGAAAAACATAATGTTATTTAATCAAAGCAAATGATATAATGTATTTCTTTAAAATAAAAAACACATTTCATGTTTAGAGCCCACTGAGATACTGAATACAAATGAATTTGTTTTACTTTGAATACATACTATCTTTTAAATGGAGTCTCTGAAACACACTGTCTTGGTGCTTATTTGCTGAGGTAATTATTATAGCGCGCCGTCCTGCCTGTGCCAATCTGACCATTCCGGGCATTTTCCTAACTATTGCATAATCTCCTTTCAGGACTATCTTTCAAGGTACGATATGGAGATACTGCCATACTCGGTTTTTTTTTCCTGTAGAATAAATTGAAAACTAAAGGATTTTTCTCTAAAATTATAGTATTAGCAATACATTAAGAACTAGTAGACCCGCCTCCTTTCTTGCTGGGTCTAGCACCACTTCCATAAACTCAAATTCTCTCTCTCTCAACAACCTAAGGGCCATCCTGTCCCCACTGTTTGGCAGTAGCAGATCCTCTGGATCTAGAAAAGCATGAGCCAGAGCTTCTCAAGACGAGGAAATTCAGAGCTCCTACAGAAGGAGTCCATCTGACCTTAGGTCCCTCGTACGGTGGTTCAATTTGTGCACTGCACAATGCAGGGGGCGGGGTCGCACCTGTCAACCAGGCAGAGAGGGCCTGTGATATGGTGCAGTACACAAGTCGCACAGCCATCAACACTGGCTTCTGCGTATGTCTGACACTCTGAACTTCCGCCTGGTGGCCCGGGAGAAGGGCATGGCAGGGCTGGGGTCAAGTCAGGCCTTCCCTCTATCCCGGTACCTTCGTGGCTGGCCAAAGAGTCCAGAGATCCCAAATGGAACAGTAAAGAAAATTTGCGAGCTGGCGCCTCAAGGGAATTGTCTTTCCTATTCAAGTTTCAGAAGACAGTGAGAAACAAAGAGGCAGCCCTCTTCTCGCTAAAAAAGCATCCAATCGATGCCCTAGAATCTGAGAGTTGCGCAAATCGAAGTCTCTTGCACGTTGAAGCCCTGCGTGTTCCCCTGGGTGTTCGGCCGCCAGCGCAAGACCCAGACTCACCCCGAACAGCCGGTGTCCTCACAGCTGGGATTTGCCCTCCTACAGGCAAGAGGAACTGGGTGCTTAATCGACGGGTCTGCTTTTAGCCCATTACGGGGCCATTTTATTGTCCAGTAACCAAATCAATTCTAATCCACATGCACAAAAGAAATTACAAAAACAGGAAATGTGTTGGTGATCTACCCACACGCTCCATTCCCACGGCCCACCGGCCCCGGCTCTTGGCCCCAAACAGCCCCAAAGGGGTTGCAGAGCCCGGAGGGAGTAACCCTAACCCGCTGTCCTCAGACCGGCTTCTTGCTCTGACCTTCGTTGCTTCTGCGTCGACCGCGGGCCCCGAAGTTAGTCGGCGGTTTCCGTTCTTCTCTGGGCATAAACGCAGCAGCACCCGGACCCCCTTCGGAAGGGCTTCGGAAGGGCTCCTTGCGGCTCCCGGGGCGGCACCCTGGGGCGGCGCCCTCGCCGGCCCGCGACGCGGTCGAGGTCAAGAGCTCGCCAGGCGCTGGACTCGGACTCCAGGGACCCCGCGCGGAGGCCGAACGTTCCCTGTTCTGAACCTCGAGGACTGCATTCGGGTGTCCGCTGGGTCACGCGCAGTCAGCTTCCCTCCGACCGGTCCAAAGAAGTTTCCGGGGAAATAACCTAAACTTCCTGCGCTACTACCTACTCTAGTAAATACGGTACTCGGGGGCGGAGCGCCCCGTCTCGTGCCCCGCCCCGTCTCGTGCCCCGCCCCGTCTCGTGCCCCGCCCCCTCCTCGCCGGGCTCGGAGCCGCTGCCCGGGCTGTCCGGCTAGGACGCGGGCCCGCGTCGAGGCGACCACTCGTTGCTCCTAAAGAGGGAAGGCGAGCAATAGTGGACACGGTCGCCAGGACCGACGTGAAGCGACGGGACCCTCACGGCCACCGAGCCGGGAGCGCGGCGCGTCCCGGGTCTGGAGAGTGAGCGCGCCCCTGCCCCACCCCCACCCGGCCCCGACCTCCCCGGAAGGCGCGGACGTTCTCCGAGGGCGCGGGGAGAAGCGGGGAGAAGCGGGCGAGCAATGGAAAATGATCCGAACACAACCAGGCTCCTTACTTGCACATTTCAATAAAGGACCAATGCATTTCCTTCCTGTAAATCAAGGCAACTGTGGAAAGAAAGGATTTCTCAGTGGGATGCTGACCTCCCCCATCTCTCTGTTGCTTCGTTTCCTAAAGCACAGCTAACCCAATGATCGATGGTGAAGTCACTTGGGCAGTGGCCAGTAGCTATCTCCTTCTGTTCTGAGACCTGCATCCAAATTTGAGCCTGTGAAATGGCTTGGGTGATCTTAATTTGACAGTTGTCAACATTTCAAAATCATTGCCAAGTTCAACCAAATGGGAGTCTTTGATCAGGCCTGGCTCTCTGCGTATGTGTGTGCGTGAGTGTGCGCGCCTGTGTTGTGTGTATCAGAGAGTTGCCAATCTGAGCATAACACACCTGGGCGCCCTTCTTCCGTCATGTCTTGTTAGCATCTCTCGACGTGATGAGTTCTGTGGGAGGGGAGCGAAAACAGCACTTCAACTCCAATAAGTTTGGTCCAAGAAGGAGCAAAATGTGCAGATGAAAATTTCTGGATAGTGGATTCAATTAATTAAACATTAAAATCTAAAAATAAAAAAATCACTGCACAGAATATAAACTTTTGCAAAAAAAAGAAAGGACCTAATCGCAAACAAAACAGCTCACAGTAAGCATTACTTAGTGCCTATAGTTTTCGGCATGAACATCTCAGCCTCAGCTAAAATTGAGGACAATTTAACTGATCCAACATCCATAGAAAGGCAATCACAAAAACAGTGAAAATAACCAGGAAAACGACAAGACGTTTCTGAAATCTGCCACGTACAGGATAACTTATTTGAAAATAAGACTACGGGCACAGGAAATATGGAATCACCATAGGGAGGTCATTGAGACAAAAAAGCAGAAATATCTCATTCCTCCATGCAGGGAACATGGCTCTCACTTCAGGAAATGTTTCCTTAATCTGTAGAACGTACAGGCCATTTCTCTTAGTGCCGAATATCACGAAAGCACAAACAGAAGATAGAGGACATGTTATCGAAACATACTTTCCTTTTTTTCCTTGTTTCAGTATGTTGGGATGACTATTCCCCAAAAGTTAAATATCACATCAAGGTGTAGATGCTTAAGTATAAGGCCTTGGGTCAGAAGAGCATGTTTTCAGTTCTAATAAATGTTTGTGGGATAAGTAAGTAAACAGACGGTTGATGGGCATAAACAAATATATGTAGTTCCAGGATGTGAGAAACATGCTGTATTTAAAAGCTGAGCTATGATTTATGGTTAATCTGTACTTTCAAAACTGTCAACAGCTAAATCACACTGAGTCCAAAAGTCATGAAGATATTGCCAAGTGACTTGATGTCTTATAATCAGCTCCTTGGAACAGTAATGGAGCAAAAGTCTCTGCAAGTTTCTTGATCTTATGAAATAATCATACTTGAGCCCTGAGGGAGATCTGTCCCCTGCTCACACACTTTGTTGTGTGGATGTGTTGATGACTTGGGTCCATCTGTCAAGACAGCTTAGAATTTCCCCTGCTGCCTTTCATATGTGGCCTCACGGAGGTCAAGCCAGGGTGACCAGAAGTGTTTTCAAATCTTCCCTGACGGCCCTGTTTCCCTACCTGGTGTTTCCCCTGCAAAGGCCAAATTTGGTTTTGTGAAGGAAAAGAACTCCATGAATGGATTGATGGTTTAGAGAAACAGACGTCTCTTCACAGCCATTGTCTCCTATTTCTACTGACGATGCATGTCCATCTGAGGACCTGCCGTGATGGCGGGCTTTCGAGGTGTCCATTGACAACAAGAAAGGACTGTCCCTAGGCAGCCTAAGGACTCCAGTGCACAGAGACTACTGTCCCTGTGCTGCAAGCTCTGTGTGTTAGGAGAAGGGGCCTCAGACCTCCTACAACAACTCTTGCAGATTCACATACTGATATCTTTGTTGTTGCTTTTAATTAAACTTCTTATTTTGAGGTAATTATAGATTTGCATGCACTTGTACGAGGTAACAGAGATCCCGTGGACCGCTTACCCTGTTTCCCCAGTGGTAACGTCTCATAAAACAATAGTGCAACAGCCCAAACAAGAGAGTGACCCTGATTCAGTCAAACATAAAGCATGGCCGCCCCGCCCGCGTTGGAACGGCCAGTCCCACATCCTTCCAGATGCATTTCGCCATACACGCCAATCTCTTCCACATTTATAGTTTAGCATATCCAATACTGTTATGTAAATAAAAGCAAACCGTATGCAACTTTTGGGATCGGCTTTTTTGACTCAACAGAATTCTCTGGAGACTCACCCAGGTTGCCGTATCACAAACGTGTGTTCCTTGGGAGCACGGACCACACAGCTGGTTTAACTGCCCACCCGCTGATGGACATCTGGGATGTCCCCGGTCTGGGATTTCCAGGAATAAAGCTACTTCGAACATCCATGTACAGTGTTCATGTGAAAATAAGTTTCAGTTCTCTGAGGTAAATGCAAGGAGTATGATTTTTGGATTGTAGGGCAAGTGTATATCAGTTTTTTAAGAAACTGCCGAATTCTTTTCCAGCGTGGCTGCACCGTTTCACATCGAATCAGCAACATGTGGAAGACCCAGTTCCTTCACGTCTTCACCACAATTTGATGTTGACACTATTCTTTTTTATTTTGATCATTACGATGAATGTGAATATTTCACTGTGGTTTTAGCTTGTATTTCGCTAATGGCTCATGATGCTAAACATCTTTTCAGGCATTTTTCTGCCATCTGTATATCCTCTTGGGTGAACTGTCTGTTCATGACTTTTGCCCGTTTTCTAATTGGACTGTCTGTTTCCTTCCTGATGCGTTTATGTCCAGCTCACAGACTCCTCCTCCTTCCCTTCGCCCCGTGAACGCCCACCCACCGAGTCGTCTATTTCGCGGATGGTGTTCCTCCTCTGAAAACTTCCATATGCTCCTTTATACCTTCCAGCATTTTGCTAAGACTTTCTATTTCTTGGCTGAGATGCTCTATTTTTTTCTTACACTTCCTATTTTTTCCTTTGTTTCAAGTGTGTTCATAATAGCTTATTGACACAATTTTGGGGAGGCTCCTTTTTAATCATTTTAGGTAATTCTAACATCTCTGTCATTTGGTGTTGGCATCTATGGACTGTCTCTTTTCATTCTGGTTGAGATCTCCCTGATTCTTTTTTTATTCTTCATTTAAATCCAATTTATTTAACATACACTGAATTATTAGTTTTATGGGTAGAATTTAACAATTCATCATTTGTATATAACACCCAGTGCTCATTACATCAAGTGCCCTCCTTAATGCCCATCACCCAATTATCCCTTCCCTCACCCACCTCCCTGATTCTTGGTGTGACGAGTGATTTTCAAATGAAGCCTGGACATTCTGGGTAACACTTTAGAAGGGTCAAGAGCTTATCTAAACCTTGGGTTTTGGCTGGTTTCCTTTGACCTTGCCCCACCACCTCATCACTACCAGAAGGGGGAAGAAGTGCAGGTCCCTCAACTGCATTCCATGGGCACCCAAGGTGCGGTGGCTGTCATTACTGCTAAGGTGGGTGAGAGGTAGGTCTGGGGCCCTGGACCCATACCTTCCTGGCAAGGAGGGGCTGCATTATGTGGTGACTGCTTCCTACATGGCCTCAGCTGACACCGTGGGAGGGGGTAGCCCTGTTACCACTGGGCAGTGATGAATGTCTTGTCTTCCCACTAGACAGCTCTGCCACCAAACCAGCGGAGATTGCTGGGGGACCCACCCATATCACGTGACAGGGGTTGTCTTGGCTCAGGTTGTCATACCATGATATCACACTTTGGGTGATTTAAACACCAGACATGATTTTCTTAAGGTTCTGGAGACCAAAAGTCCAAGATCATGGGGTCATCACCCAATGAGAACTCTCTCCTGGTGTTGCAGACTGTCCCGATGTGGCCTTTCCTTGGTGCACATACTTGCAGGGAGAGATGTGTCTCTTTTCCTCTTCTTGTTGGGCCACCAATCCTGTCAGGTCAGTATCCACCCTATGACTTATTTAATCTTAATCATCTCCCTAAAGGCCCTTAAAAGATTTCAACATATGAATTTGAGGGACACAGTTCAGGCCACAGTGGGGCTGGACGTCCAGACTCTCATATGGTCTCCACTGACATGTCACCCTGCTCAGCAAAATGTGGGAGACCTTCCTTACAGCCTCACCAAAGCAGACAACTAGACACCCTGCTAGGCCTCTCCTGGTGGAAGTAAAGGGGTGGGCAACACAGTTTGCTGCTGTGTTTGGCTGGAGCCCAACAATTATTGTTTAAAGTTGTCTCTATCGCCCAGCCGCCTCTTTCCTGCCCCTACGGCCAGGGACAGCACTTCTCTTGGGTCTGAGATTTTATCTGCAACATGGTGGTTCCAGGTCACAAGCTTCTTCACCTCCAAGTGTGGAGGTGGAAAACCAGAGAATGCACCGCCCTGTCCTTGCATGGGTCCACAGTCCCCAGCCAGTCTCCCTACTCTGTCTACCTTTGGCTGTCTTTCTTATGCGTGCTTTCCATGTAATGTTTTTAGTTGTGTTCGAGAGAGAAGAGTAGGTTTACCTAGACATAGAAGTCTACTCTTTTTAAAAAAAGTTCCAATTAGGGGCACCTGAGTGGGTCAGTCGATTGAGTATCTGCCTTCAGCTGAGGTCATGATCTTGAAGTCCTGGGATCAACCCCCCACATTGGGCTCCCTGCTCTGTGGGTTGTCTGCTTCTCCCTCTGTCCTTCGCCCCACTCACGCTTGTGCACTCGCTCTCTCTCGCTCTCTCTCGCTCTCTCAAATAAATACATAAAATCTTTTAAATTTTTTTTTAAATTTTAAAAAGACCTCCAATTCATTGTCAACATTAAAAAAATTATCTATAAGTCTGCTCCTTTTTTTTTTTTTCCCCCCCAAATCGTAAGCTCCTTTCCCTTTCCCTGGGAACAGCAGCTGGTAAGACCTACATTTGGTCCGGTGCTGTTACTAACATTTCCTTCAGTTGCCAAATGAAACATTCACCCATTTATATCACCTGCCTGGTCCTGAGGAAAGAGAATTAGCCAAGCTTTAAGGAGGGGTCTGAGTTGTTGTGCAGTATCAGTCAGAGTTCACGTAGAAAGGATAAATAGAAGACAGACAGATAGCTGATAGATGGGTAGATGGTAGATAGAGGGAGAGAGAGGATAGACAGATGACTGGCAGATCAATAGAGAGATCGAGAGAGAGAGAGAGATGATATCGATAAATGATGGAGAGACGATTGATAGACTGACGATAGAGAACTACAGAGAGATAGATGATAGATGATAGATTGCTAGAGAGATAGATAGATAGATAGATAGAAAGATAGATACTTTGAGAAATTTATGACAAGACTCGCCTTACATGATTGTGGAGCTGGACAAACAGGTCCCAAATCTGTAGGGCAGGCAGTCGGGAAGGGATGACCCAACAAAGGAATTGCACGTGCAAACTTAGCTGCTTTTTTGGAGTTTGGCTCAAGGAATGCCTGGGCCTTCTTTTACATGAATTCCGCTGGTACTGGTTCAGCCAACCCCCACCCCCCAGGATAATCTTTACTTAAAATTAACTGATGAGGGACCTCAATTGCATCTGCAAAGTCTCTTCACAGTAGACCTACCCTGGTGCTGCACCGTCTAAGTGGGCAAGGGGCGTGTGTGGTACAAAATGGCCGCTGGCGCTTCCCATCTGTCCGCACTTAGCCAAGGTTACACGATGCATCCAAAACCTATCATGGTGGGTGGAGGGGTTTTCTTTTCATCACAGACATAAAAAGCATCAGGCCAACCTAATCTCAATGAAGGGATTGTTCAAAACACAGCACTTGATCCACTCCTAGGTATCTATTCCAAAGAACTGAAAGCAGGTCCTCATACAAGTCTGTGCACGCACATAGCCTCACTATTCCCAACGGTCAAAGGTGCAAGCAGCACAAACGTACACCAATGGATGGCTGGATAAACCACTGTGGTGGACCCACACGATGGGACTGCACCCAGCTCAGAGAAGGATGAAGCACTCATTCATGCTAAACATTATGTGAAATTTAAAATGTCAGAGACAAAACACCACAAATTGTATGATTCCATTTATAAAAAACATCCAGAATAAGTAAATCCACAGAGATAAAAACATAGATCAGCGGTTCCTGGCCGGGGGAAGGCAGGAAGAGAGAGACTGCTTAATGGTTTGGGGGATCCTTCTGAGGTGATAAAATTGTTTCCCGACTAGTGAGAGGTGGTGGTTGTACAACACTGTGAGTGAGCCAAATGACTGAACTGCTCACTTCAAAATAGTTAATTTTATGTTACATGAGGTTGACCTCTATTTTAAAAAGGCCTCGCTGGACGAGGACGTGTTCGGAAGGGGAAAGTTCTCTATGCTCCCCTATGTGCGAGTCTGAAATATACAGAAGGAAGGTCAGACCTTGGGCATGTGAGGACGGGACCACTGGCTTTAGGTCAAACAGACAGTTAGACAGGGATATCACCCTAACGTATGGTACCTTTCAAAGACTGAAACTGCCTGCCTGTCTGTCTGTCTGTCTCTCTCTCCCTCTCTGTTGGGTATGGTGAGTTTATTATGATGTTTATATGATTTCTGGGAATGGACAGGTTTTTGAAAGAAAATGAATGTCCCACAGATTTTGCCTTGTCATTTCACTCACTGCATCTCGATGCCCAGAAGTAAGTAAAATAAAGCTTCAAGTCAGAAAAACCCAGAGACACCACAGTACATAAAAGATGAGAGGAAGTCAAAGTGAACCAGATGACACAGCAAGCTCATTTCTTATATTTCTTACAGAATCCTCTTTTCCTCAGGCTGACCCTCAGTCTCCTCTCTGCCAGGCAAGGTTGAGCAATGAGCGTCATGACATTGGGCAGCAAGTAATGGCTGTCTCAAAAAGAAATCCTACCAGGGCCCAGAGGGTAGAGGAGGGAGCAGAGCTACTGTATGGCAAGGAGTGGAGACTTCCAACAGAGGCCAGCCTGCCCCATCTGCCCCGCCAATGCCCAGGACCTTCCAGAAGCACAGGAGTCTCAGACATAGGCGAGCACAGACCACCACTGTCTGGTGCTGTGCCCATGACTGGTTTTACTCCCAGGCTGCTATAAAATGGGGGGCAAGGTTTCCATACAAAACTGGCTGCTTTTGTGCAAGAATTGGCCAGTGTACCACCCTCTCTGTCCCTCCCCCACATCTGAAGATCATTGGAAGGAGCCTAAAGGCTTGTTAATCTTATTACCAAAAGCAAATGTTAGCACAGATCTTGGGGTTTCTCCCAAGGATGACAACCAGAGAATCAAAAGGGGGCAGAGGAAATGAAATGGCTGCAGGTAGCTTACGTGGCTGACTTGGCACTCAGCATTTACCCTCAGAAGTTCTGGTTCTCTGGGGGCTGGAAGCACAAAGCCACATTGACCAGCATGAGGTCACTGCTCACAGAATTGGTCAGGATGTGTATTCTGTGCCTCCTATCCCTATTTCCAAATAGGACCATACTACAACTGGACCAATCTATCTCGGAGATATGGGAAGTTACTGTATTTTCAAAGGATCCTTGGAGAGGAGTATTCTGTAATTTCCCTTGGTAGCTTGTTCCCAATCTTAATAACACTCAGTATTTCCACAATTGTTTTCCTGTGTCTCCTTTTTTAACTAATAGTGTTTGTTCGTTTGTTTATTTGTTCCATTTCTCAAGATCTTTTATTATTATGGGAAAACTTTGCAACTATTCCAGCCCGTTCACAAACTAAAGAGGTTACCTCAGGTCATTCTCAAAACTATTTCCCTTGTTGTCATCTAAAGAGCTTTCATGCCAATAGCTCATGATCCTTTGAAGCTCGTGATCCTTTCCTTAGAATGAAAATTATTTTCTTAATTCTGAGAAAAGAACTTCAGGAAATCTGTGCTATATTAATGAAGGGTAGATCTCCTTTTTCTACAAATAACTGTTCGTGTACACGGCCTTCAAATAGCAGAAAAAGATAGGCAAATATTGCACCTGTGAGAGGTTATTTACAGAAAAACATTGATGCTTTGTGGGGTCAAGATACAGAAGGAAAGTTAATTCACTTTCTAGTGTTTATGCAGAGCAAAAAACATCATTTCCCAAGTCTCTTACTTTCTTATTCTATAGTTACTTCCATCATTAATTCTCGGTAATCTTACAAATTGGTCAGTTTTGATCCCATTTTACAGAGAAACTGAGGTTGAGCACCAGGTCACAATTGGTAACCCTTTCTTTGCCTAGGCATGTACATAAGTGACTCTTTGATTGACAGGGGAATGCCCAAATTAGCTGTGTCCCAGGGAGGACCACACATTGATAATGGTGTCAATTACTGTATGCGAATCTGAAATGGTTAACATTATTTGTAATATGAGATGTCTCCTCTGCTCAAGACCAGAAATCCAAGGAGCCTAGAGCTAAGCTGCTATTAGTTTCAATTTTATATCTCTTTGTTTTGATTCCCAAACCAGCTGTATATTAGACTCACTTAAAGGTGCCCCTGAAAAATGCATCTCCTGGGCACCAACCCCAGAAATTTTAACTCCATATATGACAATATATAAGTATATAGAGTAAAAAAGTGAAAGTTCTATTTAACCCCACACACACCATTGTCCATTAAAATCAGAACAAGACAGATACCATTGCTACCATTATTCAGTGTTGTTTTTCAGTCCATGTAGTGAAACAGAAAAAGAGAGAGATATAGAGGAAGGCAGTTAAGTCCAAATGATAAATCCAAATGATAAATCAAAATTGTCATTGTCATGGTCCTGCTAAATGATGATACAAAAGTACATACACACACACGCACACACACACACACACGCACACACGCACTAGCAAAATAAAAACAAAAATGTGACTAAAAGGAAGAAGATTGACATTTTTTGAGGGAGGTGGGCAGAGACAGGGAGAGAGAGAGAGTTTTAAGCAGGCTTCACACCAGCATGGAGCCTGACACAGGGCTCCATCTCACAACCCTGAGATCACGACCTGAGCCCAAATCAAGAGTCAGATCCTTAGCTGACTGAGCCACCTAGGTGCCCCAAAGGAAGTAGATTAATATCTTAATGCAAAAGAAACTACAAATTCCCAGGAATGGTAGTAACAGTAAATGTGCAATACCAACAAATACCAACATTAAAGAAAAATATAAACTTTAATGACAGACATAAAAGAGAATATAAATAAATGGAAAATCACTTCTGATGAGATGACTCAATGTTTAAATATGTTATCTTTCCTTAAATAAATAATGAATCTCATAAAAATCCCAACTGATATCCCAAGATAATTTAATTAAATCTGGTTAGCTGACTCCAAAGTACATCTAACAGAGGGAAAGCACAAGACAACTATTGAATTTAAAGTGACCAACAAGAGACAACTTGCCTCAGCAGATAATAAAAGCATAACATAGCACAGTAATTGAAAAATACGTTGTTGGAAGAACTGACAATAGAAGAAACAGAAGCTTTTTCTGAAGCAATGACATACATAATAAATATTATTCAGAATCAGTGGGGAAAGATTAATAGTTCAACAAATGCACTAGAACAACTGTCTCTCTTTGTGAGAAAAAATTAAGTTATGACTCAATCTCACTTCCCACAATAAATTCAGGATGGCTGTCTTATATTAATGTGAAATATAATGTTCTTTTTATAATCCCAGCTGGAGGTATTTTGATTAACCAAACATTAACCGGAAGCTATGAAGGAAAATATTAAAAGTTATTCTCCATTTCTATAATTTTATTAGGGGACAGCATTATAAAGATAAAGTGAAAAAATATTTAGTAGTTAAAACAGACCAAAAAAATCAATGTTCATAAAATACAAGAAGCTCTTTCAAATCTATGAGAAAAAAAAAAAAACAAAAAAACAAGCAAAACAGTAATGGATATAAATAAGCTTACAAAAGAGTTCAAATGACACAAATTTCAGGAAAATATGCTTACTATTACCTATAATAAGGAAAATGAAAAACAAAATAAGATAATAAATTCTACTCTGGTAATGAGAGAATAGCTTATATTAGACAAGCCTCCTGCATATAAGAAATGCCTAGTCTGAAAAAAAAAACATAAAAGTTAACTAATTAGAGAGTGATCAAAAAAAGCATAAACTAGATGAGCATTGGCCCTGAATGGAGAGGAACTGCATAGAATGATATGTGTGATTAGGTGACTTTTTGTTGAGAGCACACACCCAACTAAGTGAAATGAGGCAGCTGAGACTCAAACAGAAAGCCAAGCAGTACTCTCATGAGGAGTCAGAATACAAAATCTGGGGCGGCCGGATTGCTAGGAAGTGAAGTGGGGAAACACAGAAAGGAGGATATACAGATGGAGAGCCCAAAATCCAAATATGAAGTCTGCTCAAATCCATAGCTTATCCCTGATTTACAGATGCAAATGGAAACTGCAGGAGAATCAATGGAAAACAAGCTAAAGAAGAGAGATATTAGCATCACAGAGAATAGGGTTTAGAATCTGATTCTCATCCGGTTAGTTGACTGCCGGAATAGCCTTCAAAGGAGTATATGAAATATAGAGTCTCTGCAGTGTCATATGTACACTCTCGGTACAGAGTCAAAAATTAGTAGACAGCCATAAAAATTAATAAAAATAAAAATATGACCAAGGTCAAGAGAAAAAAGAGTCGATAGAAGGCAACTCCAAGATGACCATTGATTTTGAAATTCAAGGGAAATAATTTCAAATAAAATACAAATATGTTCAAACTATTGAAGGAAAAATATCGTCATAATCAATGAAAAAAAAAAATGGGGAACCATAGCAGAGAAAGGGAAACTATTAAACAACCAAATAGAAATGACCAAACTGAAAGCTACAATAACTGAAATAAAAATTGTATTAAGTATGTTTAAAAAGCAAAAGACTGTTTCAAAAACTGAAAATGAATTGATAAAATAACGCAATCTGAATAACAGAGAGAGAGAGAAATAAAGAAAGGAAGGAAGGAAGGAAGGAAAGAAGGAAGGAATCAAAAACCTGAGGAAGAATATCAAGTCTAACATACATATAATTGGAGTCCCAGTGGGAAAAGCAAAAAGGAAAAAAAAGTTAAGAAATAATGGGTGAAATTTTCCCAATTTAGTGAAAAATATCAACTTAAAGATTCAAGACTTTCAGTGAACTCCTAGGAGTAAAATACAAAAGAAAAAGAAAATCGTGAAAGTAGCTTGAGAAAAATGACATGTTAGATATAAGAAAACAATATAATTGATATTTACCTTCTCATCAGAAAGAGCAGAGGCCAGAGGCAACAGAAAAACAACAGAACGCCATTCGTGTCAAGGGAGAAAAAGCTAGAAATTGAGAATTCTTTATCAAGCAAAAATATTCTTCAAAAATGAACTTAAAAGCATTTATTTCTTGTTCCGTATACTTGCATAAGAAGAAATCCTAATTTTTTTTTTTAGGCTGAAGATAAATAACTCTACACGGACCTATAACAAAGAAAGAAGAGCACTAGAAATGGTAACTATAAGGGCCGCTATTAAAAGGGATAATTCATCTAAGACATACGACAGTTTTAAAAAAAAAACTATTTATTTATTTAAGAGAAGGAGAGAGATCTCAAGCAGGGGAGCAGCAGAGGCAGAGGGAGAAGCAGGCTCCCCACTGAGCAGGAAGCCCCATGCAGGACTTGATCCCAGGACCCTAGGATCATCACCTGAGCCTACAGCAGACACCTCACCAACTGAGCCACCCAGGCGCCCCTAAGACATATGACTATTTAAAGTAAATATTATAGCAAATATTGCAGGTAAATGTAGTTGTAATATATATAACAGTAGCACAAAGGATGAGGGGAATAGAACTATACTGTTGTAACTTATCTATTACTAAAATAATACAATACTAACCCTAAGCAGAATGTTATTAAAGATGCTATGTGCTGGCTACTGAGATACCCATAAATAAAAAAATTAAAAAAAATATATATATATATATATGACATCAACCTAGAAGTTGAAAGAAAAAGATGGAATACATATTATATGTATTTATCAAAATAAGCTTCAGTGGCTATATTAATGTCAGAAAAATAGACTTTGAAACAAAAACTCTTATCAGAGACAAAGAGGGAAATATTTCATCATGGTGGAAGAGTTGATTTATCAGGAAGACAACACAACCCTACATATGTATGCGCTGAATAAAAGAGCTTCAACACACCTGAAGAAAAACTGGCAGAACTAAAGGGAGATACAGACACCTGTATAATCAGAGTTGGAGATTTTGACACTACTTTCATGATAATTTACTGGACAATTAGATAACACTATTAACCACACAACAACTATAATCTACACATACTTTCAAGTGCACCTGGATGGTTCATCAGGATGGATTAATTCTTTAAAAACTGTATTCTTTGTAGTAAGTGACCAATGAAGTCTCTGCTTGGTTAGCTTAGACTCAGCTAATGATTGGTGAGATATCTTTAAGTGCCTTCATCCGGTAAGTCGTTTGCCTTCTGACAAAGAGTTCTGTGTATGTTGGGGCATAACTTCAACACTTAGGGCGCATATGAGCCTGCATTAGCCTTCACTTCCTACTTCCCTGTGGACTCGAGGTCATTCAGAGATAAAAGATGGGGTCCTTCTCAGGTCTGTCCTGGCTGGGCATACGGTCCCGCATGCGTGTGGTCTTGGTCTTACCAAGAATAGAGCAGAGCTTTTCAAACCTTCAATGGACATTTCATTCTCCAGATCTTCCTTTCAGATTTTTGGTCAGGCTCTTGTTTGCACTGAAAGAGATCACAGTCCCAGGCAAACATGTCCTTCAACAGTTATAGCTGATTGTTTTCAACAAATGCCTTGGAGACAGAGGTTTTCTAGCAGAGTGAGCTCTGAGTGAAGTCCAACTACAACAACCTGTTAACGCGGCTCTTCCATGGAGTTGCTCAGGTGGTGACAATACTCTGGGGATGGAGCTTTTGGAACTCCAAATATGTTCCTCTTCATTTGGTAGCTGCAAGGCTGTTGGTTTCCACAGCAATCATGGCTGCAAGGCCATTGGTGTTCAAGGCTACTGCAGAGCTCGGGAGGCTTCTGGGAGTCGACATGTTAAAACACCACAAACCTCACCACTGAGCATCTCTTCTTTAATAAATACTTCTTAGATTGTCGCAAGCTTTTGGCTAATTTCTGGAATTCTGAAAAAGTTGACTTTAACAAATTTGCCTATATTTTTTCTTATTTTTATAGAGCAGCAGTATATGACTTTCCATTGGTGCTATAACAACTTACCACAGATGTGGTGGCTTAAAACCAAGCATATATATTATCTTAGTTCTGGAAACCAAAAGTCTGAAATGAGTCTTACAGGGCTAAAAGCAAAATATTACAGAGCTCCACTGAACCTGGAGGCTCTAGGGGAAAATCTGTTTTCTTGTCTTTTCCCACTTCTAGAGGTTACCCACACTCCTTGGCTGGTGGCCCCTTCCATCTTCACAGCCAGCAGTCACATCCCTCTGACCTCTGCTTCCGTTGTCATACATCCATCTCTATCTGTTTCTCTTGCCTCCATCTCCCACATTTAAAGGACCCTGTGATTACACTGGGCCCACGCAGAGAAGCAGGATAATCTCCTCAGCTCAAGACCCTTGACTTAATCATACCTGCAAAGCCCCTTTCAACACTTCACCAGGTAAGGTAACACAGTCACGGTTTCTAGGGATTAGGACACAAACATCTTTGGGGAGATATTGTCCTGCCCACCTCAAACAAATTCAAGGAGTTCCTCGCTCTGTCTTTCCAGAAGTCCTGCCCCTGGCCTCCTCCATTCATAACCACTTAATTCTGTAGAGTTGACTCTGTCCTCTGACTCATGGAAAGAGCATGTCCCCTGGGCCTGTGCTGACTACTTACATCCATCCGCTCTTCCGGGTTATTCTTCATAACAAACAACCCAAAGATCTCGGGGGCTGACAACAACCGTGGTTTATTCTTTGCCTCTCTATGTGTCGCTGTGGATCTACTGCAGTTGTACTGATCTCTGCTCAACTATCTTCTTTACCCTGGGGTTCCAGCTAAAAAGATTTGCCCACCTGGGACGAGTCATGTCAGAAATGTCTAGGATCTAAGAGAATGGTTCTCGATCAGAAGTTGTTTGGTCACCGAAATCCAAAATCGACTAGAGGTGTGAAGGGAGGACATTTTGCATCTCTGAATAAAATTATAGTTTGCTTCTGCTTCTGGAGGATAGCTTTAGCAAACCTTAATGACCAAAATAAAGTTTCTTTCCAATTAACCAGTTAGCATTTTGTTCATATGACTGAGGACTCCCAGCATCACAACATAAGTAGATGTGCTTATAGGGAAAAAGGGTTGAAGGGAGAATACAAATCTGAAACTTCTAGGGTCTCCTATTCCTTACTTACTTATACGAAAATAAACTATATGAATGTTTGAATCAAGGAGGAACAGGGAACATAATAGAACAAATATGGGCACTGGAGAATAAATAGGTTATTTGGACAGGATATTCTAAATGTCTTATGCGAAAAGAATTTAGCAAGCCAGTATATTTGATCGGTCCGTGGCTTCTTCAAACAGTTAAAAAGATCCATGTGCATAATCCCAAATTATTTGTCCTGAGATTGTATTATACTGATTTTGTAGCAGATTCACCAACAAAATGAAGCTTTATTCAAGCTAATGGTAAAGCTGGCTTGCATTATTCCGGAACGAAGCATGCTGGATGACAAGACCTCAGGCTGGAATACAGACTGTACTATGTCAGGCCCACAGAAAAATTATCCACGCGCAGACATAGAATCTGATTGTTATTTACTTTCTCAAAACAGAGTCTCAAGTTGAAATTTCTAACAGTCCCAAACATGGAAGTTCGGAATATTGTGTATCATCTTGTTCCGCCCGTGAATTCAAGTAAGTTTAAACATAAAACAAATAAAATCAGAAATCACCCTGAAAGACTGAGGGTAAATCAGGATGTTATCATTTTCGTAGCGTAAGTTTAATGATGACATTTTCCTCCACCCAAGACATGAAGAATCAGTGATCTGGCTTCACAGGGACAAGAAGCTCATTCCTCGCCCCCTGCAAAATGCCTGGTCCGATGGCAGCTCAGCTAGAGTCACGGGAACTTGCAGAGGAGGCAAGATGTTCGCTTCTCCCCGAGGACACGGGTTAGGAATGACTGAAGCCAACACAACCGTTAAGTTTTCCTGCACGTGCCTAGCAGAGAAGTCTTGTCAGCGGAGTACGGAAGTGACAACGCCAAGCTACCTCTGTTCCTCGCTCCTAATCCGACCAAAGGAAAGGTCTTCCCTCTCCTTCCTTACCTATGCTTCAAGCAATTGGACCAAAAAAGGGAAAAGTGAGATTTTTAGCTTATGACCTTAAAAGGAGCAAAGTTTAGTTAAATATCTTGCTCCGTGTAGGCTGAAATGATAACAGAGCCTGAGATCTTTCTGTTTGTTTTGGTATTTACTTTCTTTCCCACTTGACCAGTTTGTGCTGGGAAATTTTCCTGAGATCTCAGAGTCAAAAACTAAAATTCAAATAAATGGAAGGGGGGAATGGTTTATTTTTTGTTTGCATTTTTCCGGGTCTGGTTGCTGAGAAAAATGGGCAGGAAGAAAACCCACCAAGATTTGCTTTGAGAGGTGGGAGTGTCACCAGCCTTTGGCAGGCCACAAAAATGGAACCTAATGCCTGAGGCACAAAAGAAGTGGGATAAGCTGAAGGAAAAAGAAGAATTAGAGAGGCTACAGAGAACTGAAACCAGGTGGCTCGTCCCGAGGAAATGAAACGTGCTCTTCGATCTTACGGTTGTCTCACAGCTGTCTTATTTTCAGGGTGAACTCTGTGGCTCCGGATCTTGTGATTCTGAGTATCTTATTTCAGGACAGGGTTGCATGGCCCCGTTGGTGGCACATACGAAAGGAAAGAGCCAAAGGGCAGGGTTGAAGACAAACGTCATCCCGGTCCACCACTGAACAAGAGGCATCCCCATAGGAAGGCTGCAGGGACGGAGCTCGTGAGAGCAAGAGGTTCTTAGCGACACGGCGTGGCGCTCCCAGCGCGTGGATTCTTAGTGACACGGCATGGCCTGTCCAGTGCACGATGTCTTCCTCCTCCCCATGCCCAAAGCTACAGATGCTCACTTAAAATCCTACAGCAGCCCTCCTTGGCCAGAACTTCTTCAAGAATGGCCCCCCACTCTTTGCCTGAGACCCCCCAGGCCAACGCCATAGCCGCATCCCCCTCTAGATCGGGCCTATTCAAACTTAAGATCAAGGGGGGACTGAGTTCCAGTTCCTTCCAAGATGCTGCCTCAAGTCCGATCTTTCAGTCCTCTGGAAAGATGTGCCCCTGGCTCCATTTCTTACCGAAACTCCTATGGCCCAGGGTCTTGAGTCCAGGCTTGGATCCCCAGGGCACACTGCGGGAGGGGGGGGTGCAACTTCCGGGACGGGGTCGGTAGCCAGTCAGGGCAGGGTGCCATGCGTCACGACAGACCCCGCAGGATGGCCAGCTCTGCGTCTCTGCCAGCGTCCCCCCAGCGTTCGGCACGGGCTGGGAAGCCGCTGCCGGACGCGACAGCTTCGGCAGGTCCGTCTGGCTCCACGGCCAACAGACCTGGGAGGTTTTCCGGTGTTTGGTGACAGGAAGGACCCCATGGCCTGGAGACGAAAGTCGTGGTGCTGACCTTCGGGGCTGCAGACTGTGGTGAAGCAGGTGCCAGGCCAGAGGTTGAAGGAGGGCAGCGGCTTCCCGACTGGACCAAAGTTCCTTGCTGAGCAGCTCGGCACCGCTGTTGCCGAGACGGTCCCGGAGGGCGGCATGGTCTGCTTCTCCAGCCTCCCAGCAACCCAGCAGGTGTCTGATGCCCTGTAGGGAGCGCCTGCTGCTCGGGGCTGAGAACCCGGTTCGCTCTGTCCGCTGAGCCTCCTGAGCTGGCACTGCTGTCCGATGTGATTGCTGTGGGGCTGGCTGTTGGGGCTGGACATGAAGCTGATTGGCACTGGAGTTGGGGGCTTCCGGGGGTCTCCCTCTGCTTCGGGACCACCTGTGCTCACCTAGAACGGGGCCTGCAGATTGTCCATGCGCAGGTGCAATTCTGGAAGCTCTGGAAAATGATCTGCAAGACTGCCCGGTCCACAGACCCCGCAGCTGGGCGCGAAGTGAACTGGAGACTTGGAAGATCATATTCCTGACCCTTTGCAAGCTCCCATGGAAGGGGTGACACTGAGAACCCTTAGCAGCCCATTGTCCCGTGAGGCGGACTTTTCTTCCTTCCTCCCATGGGCACGGATGGGGTCCCAGCCTATGCCAGTCATCAAAGACATAAATATGAATAAAACAGAATACCCGATCCTCCAGATCCATAACCTGCAAAGAGAACTGGAAATATCTACCTGACGCTGTGGGCAGTCAGGGCCACATCTTGGGGCTGGCATCGGAGCTGGGTTGAGGATCTGGAGATGGGATCAGGTCACGGTGCCAGCATGCTCCCTGCTGAGATGGTGGCCTTTGCCCGAGCTACTGAAGAGAAGCAAAGAGTGTCCCGCTAGCGGATGGGACAACAGACCCGACAGGCCAGCAGATGCCTTCCGGGCAGGGCACCAGCCGGGACACAGCCAGATCCCGGGTTTCACCGGGCAGAGCAGAGGGAGCCCCATCTGGGAGCGCAAGCAGCGGCCGTCAGTGCTGTTCTGCGTTACGAGGATGGGACCTCCGCGTGTGGCAGGCCGGCGGTAGGGAAAACCTCTTTCGGATAATCAGGTGGCTCTCGGTGGTCACAGGCAGGGGTGAGCAGGTCACCCACACAGGGCAGGGAACGAATGGAGGTCTGAACGGTGCTGACGGGCTCTAAGCCAGGAAGGGACTCTGCGGAGGCGAGAGCCCGAGCCCCAGAGGAATGACCCAGTGCGACCCTCTCCCCACTGATTTCCAGCCCGTCCTGCCCCTCCCCTCCCGATCTTCCATCCTGGTGGAAATCCACATCGAAAGGCCTCGTGCCACCACCCGACGCCCAGCGCCCATCGCTGCCAACCCTGATGCCATCTCCTCCCAACAGAGCCACAGAGCCTGTGCTTGGAGGGGACGATTCAAGCAAGGAAAGCCCTACACCGTGCTTTCCTAAACACATAAAAGAAGGCTGTTTCATCGGCAGTGGTAACGTGGTAACAAGTCCAAGGGCAGCTAAAAGCCAGCGCGTCGTGTGCAGGAGAGAGCGAGCAGATCAGGCTTGGCCTGAGGAAGAGGGCTGAGCTGGGGACCCTCCCAGATGTGCCGCAGCAAAGGGAAGAGCTTGTGGGGGGGGGGCAGAGACGGGAGGTCCGGCAATCGCCCTAAAACACCGAACTAGGACACGTGCTAGATCTGGAGAGAAATCGTGAAATAAAGTTCGAAGGGCTATTATAATTGGGAAGAGTCTGATTTTCATTTTGTCAAGAAACACTGGGCCCGACACCATGAGGTTATTTCCTCGAACACCTCGGCCCGAGCATAACCACCCAGCAGGGTCGCCACCTTAAGTCCAGCAAGAGGGAACAAAGCTCAGCTCCGAGGTTTTGAGCAACAAAAGGCAAATAGGATAGACCCTTTCCTAACCCTAGCTGGGATTCTGGCTTTCAACAACATAATATGGAAAGACACCCTCACACTGTCGGAGCAGGAGTGGGGAGATCTCCGATATTTAAGGTGATAACGTTGCTTTTTTTGGTCCAGCTGGAATCTGGGAAAATCACAGAACTTGCTTTGTGAAAGCAAAGAAAACACAGTATCTTGGCAAGATTTCTGAGCTGCTAAAACATCCCCATCCCGGGTGAGAGACACAGATCCGGCAGGCTGAAGGTCACGGGCTCTAAGCGAGAAGGGCTGAAGGTCACGGGCTCTGAGTGAGAAGGGTTTTATCGGCATTCCAGGAGATTCTGTACATGCCCTCTGATGGAATGGATTCTTTAGGAAATGAAACACTCCTTTTAACAACTCTGCACGTGTTTGTATGTCTCTCTCTCTTTTCCTTGGAGCCTGTTGGGAAGCGCAAACGTGAAAAAGAAAAGGTGGTTCTCTGCGGTGACCCCTGCACTACTCTGTCTCCCTGCACGGAAGCCGACGCT
This sequence comes from Eira barbara, assembly GCA_020311275.1. Taxonomy (NCBI): domain Eukaryota; kingdom Metazoa; phylum Chordata; class Mammalia; order Carnivora; family Mustelidae; genus Eira; species Eira barbara. The sequence goes on along the minus strand of JAHRIG010000025.1, from coordinate 2,846,210 downwards.
GAGGCAAGACTTTCCTCTGTTTAGGTGTAAATAATGCTGGACGTGTAGGAGACTCCCGCTTCCCGTTCATTACTGTCACGGATTTGAAGAGAAAAAAGCAGAGGTCATTTATTATAGGTTATTTTTCATGCAAAACACCCCATGTTAGCCGTCATTCAAAAGGATTCCAGCGACGCCCTCACTCGTATATTAACAGGGCTTCAGGTCATAACCTTTTATGGCATTTGGAATTCCAGAACCTCTGATTAGTGCAGTATTTACATATCCTTCAGGAAAAGTGTTCCTCCATAGAAACGCATGAAGTGTTGTAAATTTGTTTGGCCTTTAGTCTAGACTATGCATAAACTCTGAATTCAAATCAGGGTGCATTAAACTCTATTACTTTGTCTCGTGATAGTGTTTCCATTAATGGGCCACCAGTTAACCCTTTAGAGAGGGGCTAGCCTTTCAAGCGAAGAACATCAACTGAGGGAGGTCTTTTCAATAAAATTAATAGTTGCCACTTACCCGAACTACCTTGACCATCTGATCCCATTTATATGTTTCTGGAGAAGAGAAATATTCATGTCCAAATCAGCCTTGATTTAATGGTCTCCATAGGATTTGAAATGGTGGAAATTTACTGGAAGTTTTAAGAACATCATTGAATTACTACGTCATCACCTTATAGAAAGAGACACTCATCATGACTCTGTGACCTTCTGCTCCCTTTGCATGATCAATACATACCCCTTCCTCTTTTTTTTTTTTTTTAATTTGCCAAATTCCATTGTTCCACTGGCTGAGATGGCTGTATCGAGCCTTCACCTGGCTTGTTGTTTTGGCCAGTGGGTAGACTTGTTCAAGACTGCCACACTCCAATATTAAAATAGTGCCCCCCCCAAAGATCTATCGACTCAATGTCACTTGGCAGAGTGATTTCTTAAAAATAAAATTTAACCTAGAAAAGACGTCCAGAGCTACAGCCGAGGTCCACCGGGAACCAGACATCGGCCATCTTACTAGCACTCCTCTACCCCCAAGAGCAAGGAATATGCTGCACTTTTTCAGAAACAGAGTCCACAATTCTCCCTTGACGTGATACTTAGACCTGCCCTGTGGTTTGGAAAAGACAGATGCGCTGTTACTTCCTTGCAAAAATGCCTCCCCCCCCCCATGAGGAAGTGGCGTGTGCACACACCTAGTGTGACTTCAAATTTCAGAGACATTTTCTGTCACTTGTCCCAATTCCCCTCTGAAACCTTGAGCATCATTTAAAATATATTGGTGTTCGATGAAGAAAGCCATACTTTTTCCTTCTAGGGTTTTGGACTGCCTGCCGTGACCTGAGGGTGAAAGCACAGGCTCACGGGGGCACAGCAGGAAGAAGTGGGAAGGAGGTCAAAGGCCGGAAGTGGGTGTGGCCTACAGACAGTAACAAGCTCCACCCAATTCACACCCCTTTCAGAATGCAGGAGGCCCACGTGCTTCTCGGGATTGCTCTCACGCTCTCGGGTCATACCCATACCTGCTTCCACGCTTTCACCTGACGCTCCTTCTTACATCCCATTTCCAACCCTGTTCTTCTCTTCTCCCAAAAATTCATCCCATCTTTCTGACCACCCAAAACCTGGCCCACCCAAAACCTTGTAGAAATGACAGGTATCTAACACACCTACATTTTCAAAACACCTGTGACAACAAATACCAATATTACACTTCAACCTGTTGAAACAGAAAGAATGTCGTCTCTGCATTTTATTAGCCAAAAGAATATTTTAAAAAGTAGCCCATGCACCCTAGCATCTAGGAAAATATGCTACTTGTTAGCTTGGTTACAGAAATAAGTATGGCTAAAGTAATACAAATTTCCTTGGAAACGAATCTTCACTTTGGAATAAGAAGCATTCAGACTTTTTCTTCCAATGCCTGCGATGCGACTTTGCTGCAGTCAGGAAGCTGGTTTGCGTGGTTTGCCAAGTAACGTTAGCAGCTGTCATTGGCAAGACTTTACTTACTTGAGGTATTGGGGCGCCCAAGGAATGTGCACCATATTATTACTGTTCCCTCCGATTATCTCCCCGGGGCTGGGATTTTGTTCTGACCTATGGACCTGAGCTTCCGAGAGAGAAATTAACTTGTCTAAAATCACGGGTAGGCTGGTGGTGGCAAGAAAGGGATTCGAACGTGGGTCTGACCTCAAGCTCTTGACCACGAGCTTATTCTAGATGTGTCCTTCCTCTCTCTTCATCTGTTGTCCTGCCCTGCACTCAGCTGGGATGGACGGGGCCGAGGAGGTGGACCGCTTGTTCTGAGAAAGAGCTGAACCAAAGGAATCTAATGCTGCCCCAGGCTTGCAAGGGGCAATAAATCGTGTCTGGATGAGAAAATAAAATGGAAGAGCTCTATTCACAGGACTTTCAGGAACAGACGGCCATACCCAGCTTTGTGGCACGCGTTCAGTCCTCTTCCTGAAAATGCGGGTACAAACTCGCATTGCCAAAGCAGCTGCAATGCCTGGAGGGTTAGCCAGTGTTTGGGATTATCTATCCCAAGGCACATTTTTATGACCGCGGGGGGGTCACAGCATCGGCCAAAGTCAGATTTTCGCACAAGGAAAAACAGTAACTATCTGACCAGATGAGTAAACCAAGATCCCGCAAAATGGACGCTGCTCCCGCCACTGCCTGTGGAGCTCACGCACACGTGCACGCCGGTGAGCAGCCTGCAACCCTTTCCAGAACAACTCAGACATCCGAAAGAATCAGCAGCTGTGCGCACATTGTCAGGACGGGAAGGGCGCGCAGATGCCCGCGGATCCCGCGCAGCGCGAGTGCGACACAACGGCTGGGCCAGCGGCCTTGAGGCCTGGAGGAGCCACCCGCCCCGCGAAGGGTCTAAACAGGACTTCGGGAGGCGCCAACCAGACTTTGAAGGTTGATGGCAAGTCCCAGCAGCCTGCTCACTGCACACGAACACAGTCCTGTTACTTGGTTTCCTTATTCGTGCAAGTGAAATTCTAAGTTAAGTCGAAAAGAAAGCGGGCATCCTGCCTCACTTCCGTGGACGGCGCTCCCCTCCGTCTCGGCCGGTGAGGTCTGTCTGACCCGAGAGGCTGCAGAGAGGAAGAGAGAAGCCGGTGTGCACGGGGGCTGCGGGGGAGGGGCGCCGGAGGAATCGGTGGCCGCTGGCGGCCGCGTGGCCCCGTCCCCCGTGAAGCCCGGCGCTGGGCTCAGGTCAGCTTCCTCTCTCGGCCGGCGGGGCTCGGGCACCGGGCGGCCCCTTCTGCCCCGTGTGGCCCGCTCCCTTCTCCTAACAGCAGAGAGGACGGGGGAGCTGCCGCCCTTCCCGCCCTCCCCTCATCCGGAGGGTTGAATTCTCTCGCTGTCAGAGGAAAAGGGGCTCCTTCTGGGAGGCGTCTGCATTCCACTAAAGGTGCCTGTGAGCCGATGTAGCAAGGGGGGTGCGGATCGATCTCACCCATCAGTCAGAGCTCCAGGCCCGAACAACACTCAGATACAAGTCCGGTCCCGCGGCTCCTGGAGAAGATCCCTCTGGCCACAGGGGGAAATCAGCGCAGGGCAGTTGGAGGCCCGTGTATTTTTCTCCTCCCGGGGAATATGTGCTTGACTGATATCTGCCAGCTTCAGAGCCAGATACGAATGCATCCGCTTGAGAAAACAAAAGCCCACACAACACTTGACTCATTAGGATGATTTAGCCCTGGTTCCGCGTAGCTTTGGCGGAGGCACTGGAAGAAATCTTGTGTATACAGACTTACATTTTATACCAATACTTTGTCTCCCATTCAAAATATTTCCCATCCGAGACCAGACCCCAAGTCCCTGGGGTGGGTGGGGGGGGATGCCAACGCAGAAATTACCCTGCCATGGACACATGTGCCTCACGGATTTTAAAAATCAAGTGCAAATCCACATTATTTTATGTATGTGGTGTCTACGAGCTAAACAAGCAAGTGGAGGGGCAGCCCGTCTCCTTCCACATGCCCCCGGATGTCTGCTGAGCAAACGCACCACAGAGCTAACAGTTACACGATTGTACCCGAATGCACCCTTCCCCCCAGACATCTGCCTTCTCCCCCCGCCCCCACCTCTCAAAAACACACACACCCAGCAAGAGTCACCATGGTGTTGAAGTTCGAGAAGATTATATAAATACTGTCTATTCTCTGAATACTTTCTGTCCCTCTCTCATTGCCTTTTTGTGCATAGGAGATATAAAATGGACCTTTAAGAGTTCTACGAAATAACTCCACTTAATGCTCCCACCGCTCATGAAATGCACAATGAGAGGCATGAAAATAACTTCTATACCCAAAGTGAATTTCTAGCCTAGACAAGTAGCTGTGCCTTGACCTATTGGTCTGGACCTGTTATCTTGAGCTGACCACGAGGGGGCCCCGCCACGCTGACCAATGAACTTTGAATTCTTTGTAGCCACAAACAGCTCACCTTATACCAGACAGCTTTCTTATCAATGGGTGTTGTCAGTCACAGAGCATGTGGGCAAGAAAACGGGGAGGAACAGCAACATGAGAGGCCCAGGAGGTCAGCCTTAGAGGACCGCTCAGTCGCATCTTGGAGCACACGGTGGACGTGCAGGTGAAGGGGCTCGTGGGCACACCGATGCATAAGGTTTGAGAGGAGTGGGGTCACGCGATTGTAAGTTGCAATGAGAGACCAAATCTGAGACTGGTAAGAACAGGACCGGACAATAGTTATTACACCAACAATCTGAACCAGGGTCAAAACTGCAAACCCGTCACTGAAGTCTAGGTGCTTTGAGATTAGATCATGAACAGAAATACTGCATGGATCTAGAAAATCAGAATTATGGGAGACCCGTGAGCTGATCTCGACCCAATGCCCTCTTTCTACCATCAAAAAAGCAAGACCTGGGGGACCTGGGTGGCTCAGTGGGTTAAAGCCTCTGCCTTCGGCTCAGGTCATGATCCCAGGGTCCTGGGATTGAGCCCCGCATCGGGCTCTCTGCTCAGTGGGGAGCCTGCTTCCCCCTCTCCCTCTGCCTGCCTCTCTGCCTACTCGTGATGTCTGTCTGTCAAATAAATAAATAAAATCTTAAAAAAAAAAAAAAGCAAGACCTAAAGAACTGCGGTTTGCCCAAGACGATGAACAGTGGGCTCCAGTCCCTTACTTCCCGCCCCACAACGTGCCTAAGCTGTGTCCTAACAAAAAGCATGAAGGCCTTTACAACATTCTACAAAAAGGTATCTTAAGTCAAAATTTTAAGGACAAAAAAATCATAGGTAATCAACAGGAGTCAGTGTGTGTGTAAGAGATACATTAATACACATGATGATACACATGAATTATGCTTACATACACTGTAGTCACATAGATATATCTGTATACCTTGTGGTAGACAGAATAGTGCACCCCCACGGGTGCCCACAACCTAATTCCCAGAACCTTTGACTGTCACCTTCCGTGGCAAAACGGACTCTGCAGGTGTGATAACATCAAGGGCCTTAGGATGGGAAGATGATGCTGGACTGTCCTAGTGGGGCCAACATCATCACAAGGGCCTGATATGGGTGAGAGGCAGCAGGAGGGGCAGAGATGTGAGGACAGGGTCAGAAGTCAGAGGCCTGAAGGTAGCGTGCAGCCAGCTGAGAAGATGCCACAAGGGCCCCTGGCCAGAGAGAGGAGGGGCCTGCGGGCTGGGCGGCGGGAAAGCAGGCTCCTTGCTCGAGCCAGAGCTCCGTGTCAGACTTCCGACCTCCGCAAGTACAGCGTGTGGTCATCTGATGCAGCAGCAGTACGGAACAGGGGTACGTGTACTACAATTTTTAGGTAAAAGTACGATGCACAGGTGGTTCCTGTTGCCTCTTGTACCGTTTCTTCCATACATTTTCCTCCTACATAGGAGATAAACCCAGTTCAACAAATCCTTCACCCAACTCAATCGTCGGTTTTCTAAACCACTGTATTAACACAACAGAGAAGAGGACTGAAGTTGTATTTTAAAATTGTGCTTTACGCATCATCTCAGTCCATCGGATCCCATTTTAGATTTCTCTTTGGGGCCAGGAGGACCCGGGGTGGCGTCCCAGTGACATCCACACTCCTAATTCAGGCAGGAAGCTGGGGTTTCTCCCAAACGAGGGGCATCCCCGTGCCAGCATCGTGCAGCTGGGGGTGCTGCTCACGAAACATGACCAGTGCAGCAGGGAAGTCAGGGTGAAATTACAGGCACCTGCTCCCTGGCCTCTTGACACTTTGCCAAGGTCGCTGGTCCCACACCCAGCTTCATCCTGTCTGTGACTGTTTTGCAAACTCCTACGTCACCCCTATAAAGCCTTCCTCACTTCTCCCATCGCCAAGGCAAAACCCACCCCTCCGCAGCATGCCCCCCGTGGGCGGGGAGAGCGCGCAGATTATGCGATGGCGGCAACTTCTTTGTCACCCCCACTGCTGCGGGTACAGCACCACCTGTACCTACAAGGTGCTCAGTAAACACTTGCAAAGACCCCTCACGTCCTTTGGGCCCTAAGACGGGTAACCAGGGGTCACCTTTTCTGGAAAGGCAGCGAAAGACTTTGTCTTGGCCCCGGGTCATTCGGATCAGTTAGCTGCCACAAGCTTCTTGGCAAATTTCACTACGTAGCTCTACACAACCAATCCTAAGTCTTCTGTGCACGGGCGCCGACCAGGAGACACCAGCAGGCCCTTCCACAGCATGGTCGTCCGCTTCTCTGCTCCTCGATCGACACAGTTCTCGGAGGGCTGCAAACTTGGGATAGAAATTTTAAAGACCCACTTCAGAGCATGCCATTCGGGTGACACGGACACCTTCAGGATGGGCACAGAAGGCACGCGACAAAAATCGCGGTCCGCGTGGAGTTCTTCTGTGTGGGGAGCGCACATCCGTTTGCCAAGCGAGCAAATCGGGTCAAGGAGTGGAAAAACCTCCCGCCGGGCCCCCACAGTCGGGCCCCCAGGCCTCCACACAAGGAACATTCCTTGAGAAGCTTGAGTTACCAGAGGCTGACACGGCAGAGTCTGCAAACCGAGGCGACGGCTTGGCGTGGAGAATGAGGCCACACGGTGGAACGTTCCCCACAAAGAACCGGCCCCTGCAAGGGGCCAGCGGAGACTGGCTCCCTTACCTTGTACGTTTCTTAAAACTTCAGGATCTCCCAGTCCTCCACTCAAGAAGAGTCGCAAAGATTCTAAAACACATTCTCCTCCTTACTAGTTTGTTTGCTTGTTTTTTTAAGCAATTTTTTACAGCTCCGTTTTCCAAAGAAACGTAAGGAGTGAGCCCACCGGGATGTGTGTAAACCCTCACAGGAAAACATTTTTGCCCCTTAAACGTTCCCGTGGAAGTTACGAGAGGCGGCCATCGTGGGACGCGTTTGGCTGTGTTCGCATGCTTGTTTAACAAATGATTCCGAGTCTGACAGGTTACTTGGCCTTCAAAGTTAAAGATTCAGGGAGTTCATAGAAATCCGCAGAGAGAACCCCAAAACCTTCCACGAGGAATATCTCTGTTTCTTCCAAGTTAGGCGATCGAGTTCAGGCCCTTTTCCAGCCGCCCACATGGACTCGCAGGCGGCCGGTGCGCGGGCTGTGGGAGCTCCCGCCGTCCCCCGGAGCCGGGTCCCGACTCCCGCCCCGGACGCGAAGCGCGGTCACCACCTGAAACAGTGCTCCGTGTCAGGGCCCTGCGGCTCTGCTGTCCTCGTTCTCCTCGTGACTCTTCCGCCACACACTGCCGAGAGATTACGAACAAAAGCTGCCGCTTTGATCCCCATTTGTTACAAGGAAAACGCAGAATTAAAGAAAAATGAGGAAAGTTTAATATTACAGGGAAATTGATTGATAACATTGTGTCACGTTATGAGTTTTAATATTATAAACTGAGTTTTATGTTAATCTCTTATAATAGTGACATATTTAACATTTTAAGATGGGATATAATAATTTTATGGAGTAAAATGGATATTATTAGATGATTATACCATAGTGCTTTGTCAAATTCTTGTATGTTAAGTATAAAAAAAAATACAATAAACACAAGAGGAAATTCTGCCTTCTCCCGACCAGGCAAAGGCACTCCACGCTGAACGGGCCTCAGCGCTGTCTGGCCCGCCTCAGGGATGTGTGTCATGTCCTTTCCGTGGCATCGGAGAAAAGCCAGGAGTTGTATTTTATCCCCATAAATGATGTAAAGTCATTTGTTGCGGCTGCCGTGGCCCTGCCTGTTTCATTCTCCAGCGCCCCCTCCTCCAGCCCTCGTTCCCCCTGGGCACGCAGTTTCAAGGCGACCTGGAGTCAGAGTCTTGGAACAGGCCCCCGAGGCCGGCTCGGGCGGGGCTGGCGGCGACAGCAGCAGGCGCTGGGGTGTCAGCCGCTTCAACCTCTGTGGAGATGCGAAAGTTAGAAATAAGGGGGAGGGGCCAGATTTGGGGAAATTCCAGCACTTGAGCCCAAACAGGGACGACGCAGGAGGGTGTGGGTGTGAGCACGAGGTCAAGCGCAAGGCTCAGACTGTTACTGACACCAGGCGTGGGCACGCCTCGTCCTCTCGAAGCACTAGGTGCGGAGTTGAGCATGTCGAGTACGTGTCCGCCATCTCACGGTATTTTTAAAGGACGCGCTGACATTATTGCTTTGCAGGTTAACGAGACTCTGTTCTCTCCCCTTCCTTTCTTGGCACACGGGCTTCTGCTCCCTGCTCCCACGGGGCGCGAGTATCGCCATGTGAAGGGCCGTCTTCGGCTCCATGAGCCTGAGCGAGATGAGAGACACTCAGTCCTTTCCGTTTCCCTCCACTTCGTAAGCAAGAAGTTGCTTACAAAGAGGAGGAGGAGATTAAGAAGGTGAGGACGCGGGAATAAAAACCGAAAATAAAACGGGGTCCTGCGACCCCCTCATCTCCCAGGAGCTTACAATGCGGCACAAGCTTGTGGTTTGGCAGAGGCAGGCCACAAGAAGTAAACGGAGCTGTGTTATCACAGGGTGGGGGCCCTTGGTTTACTTGGATAAAGGCACTGAGAAGTCCTGCTTGCCGTCACCTCAGGAAGGAGCAGGGCTGTGCCAAGGGACAACGCAGACAGGGAATCGCAAAGGTTTTCCACACCCAGAATTCGCAGAATGTCCAGAGTTCTCAGTCATCAATCCTGAATCCAGTAAAAGGGAAATGCGAAAATGTACCTTCACTTTCAAACGCGTCCTACCCATCTTGTTACTTTTCTCTCCTTATTTTCTTCTATTGTCAAACATATATTCTGTATCTGTGTCCCATGGATACAGAGTGACACAATACTGACACAGGCTCAGGTACAGACACAAGAACAAGTCCCAGCGCAGATACAGACACAGATGCAGGTTATACGCGGGTGTGGGCTTATGTTCTGTTAGCTTCAAATTTTGGATATCTGTGGCCCTAGTGGCAAGCCTAGTAAAGAAATGATCCAGCAGAAATCTGTCCGACACTAAGCACACCCACCTTGGGTCTGCTCGGGTCACCTTACGTTTTCTGGGACGGTTTCAGCAGGAAAGTAGGCCCAGCAACGGCCTGGGAACGGCCTATCAGATTATCCGCCCCATAACACACAGCACAGAGATGCAGCCACGGTCAAGTCTACGTGACGAAATTCACATCAGCAGCTGGACACGTTGACCCTCATTTCAGGTCCAAATGATAGGTTTTGTGTGATTTATTACTTCAATAATTCAAGTTCTTTCATTCACCTGACCAGAACTTAAAAGAAATCCAGGCAGCCTCACGGGACTCACGCCTAGAGCCTCGTGAAAATCCAACGCTGAAATTAAAAGATGGTAATGCAACCCCCTCGCCTTTTCTCTGTCGTATTTTGTTTTGACGAGGTCCAGTGCCAGAGCGGGTCACATCGCCCCTCAAGACAGGCGTCTTTCTCCTGTTGGGGTGATGGCAGGAAGTATGAGCTCAAAGGCAGGCATTCACCTCCACCGCACACTCAGGATCGAAGGGTAACCAGCCGGGATCGAACCTGACCCAGGGCAGCAAAACATCCGCACAGCGGCTTTGCTTGAAAATTGTTTGGAAGGCCGTGCGTCTGTGTTTTACATCCTCAAGTTTTGCTAGTGGAGGACTCTTCTCTTACTTATATGGGAAAAGGGTAACCAGGATGGATCCAGCTCAAGGATCCTCTATTAATGCCAGAGTTTTGACCACAGCATCAAGAAAGACATGGGCTTGACGAAGAGTGTATTCCCAGCGCTCCCTTGTTGAAGAAGAGCCCTCGGTCCACCAGACAAAGACAGACGTGGAGTCAGAATTTTGCATACTGTCCCCCTAATTCCGGAGCAGCCAAATGCGTAAATCAACTAATAACAAAATTGAAGAAACTCATTGATAATGGTACAATAACAGCAGGGGACTTGAAGACCCCACTCCCTGCACTGGACAGATCATCCCAGCAGAAGATCAACAAGTAAGCAAGGGCTCTGGTGGACACATCGGACCAGGGGACCGCACAGACACGTGCAGAGCATTTCTTCCTAAAGCAACAGAGTGCAGCTCCTCTCGGGAGCACACAGAACATTCTCCAGAATAGATCCCATTCTGGGCCACAAATCAGGTCTCAACGGATACAAAAAACCTCTGCTCAAATACTTCCGTTGATGTTTTCTAAAGATTCAAACCGTTGGACTTCTTAGTTATCCAGGCCTACTCAAAGTTGAATGATTTAAAGCTTATAAATGGCTACATTTAGTAATATGAGTAAATGATTTTGCATTTGTGCACTGGCTTACGATTTTCAGAAAATGCCCCATCAGATGCTCAGACCCACCTTTTGGGAGGGGTAGGTTCTACAAGGTGACCTTCATTTTCTTTTCTTTCCTTTTTCTGTTCTTTTTATGGTTTTCCGAAATCGTGGAGCTAGTTGGAAAGAGCTGGATGCCCCATACAGAGCTCTTCCTCTCTTCCTGCTCTGCCCGACTTCATCAGGACCCCCTCACACCCAGCTTTCTGGGACCGCTTCTCGGGAAGCCCCGTTAGGCTGGTTTCCCATCCCTCCACCTTCCCATCCATTCCAGGGTCACAGCATGGACGAAGGACAGGCCTGCCTGTCCCTACTGGTCTGGACTCTGGGCTCCTTGAGTCAGAAACCACAGCTGTCTTGTCTCTGTGCCAGCGTCTTACCGGATGGTCGAGGCCACCTGCACGTACCTGATGTCCTGTGCCCACGTGATGTTCACCATGTGGCGGGTGACAGGTGCACAGAGCCCACCAGCAAAACGAATGGTAAGGTGACAAGGCTAATGATGGTTGCATTGATTGACGACGCCTTTGATTTCCAAAAAAGCAATATTCACATTGTTCGCGATGGTTCCCTGTGAGCAGCCAGGCACCCTATAACACTGGCAAGACCGGGGTCTCTAAGTTATTGTCCAGCCTGGTCCACCTGGAGCATCACAGCTGCAAAGTGCTTCCGTGAAGACAATTCAGACAGACCCAGGTTCAAATTCTGTTTCTGCCCCTTGTTGAATTGGATACATTTTGGCACGTTTGCTAACCTCTCTAAACCTCAGAGTGGTGATACTAGAATCTCTGAATCTCCTAAGTGTGAGTAAGAAGATCAGGCTCAAGAGGTAGATAAAAGCAAAACGGGCGTGTGAAGTGTACAACGATATGTTTAGGACCAAAATAACTCATTAAAACGCCACGAGAAGCGCGGGCGAGCGGGAAGAGGACAGAATGAAAGCCGGCTCCGAACTCGGTGAGAAAAACAATATCAGAAGACAGTTAGTGCTCTAACTGCACTATTACTAATGTTACTATTTATAAAGCCTGTTAAGTGAGTAAGACATTTTACCGAACACAGACAATAACATGGTCTCTATTCTCACTTAGCAATTGCAAAGCCATAAAACAAGCCTCCCGATGGTCTGCCCGAGTCCGATGTTTCGATGGCGCTTCAAAGCCAATGAAGGGCCCCATTCCTGCTGTGGGCGGGCCACGTGCTGTGTGTCCGCGAAGTCAGTAAGTTTCCACACCCCGTCCGAAGACCCGGAGCCTGTGGGGGCGAAGCCGGTAGGGAGACTTGTCGTTCGCTGAACCTTCATCCCATGACTTTGAAAACAAGACTCCAACCAAAGCTAGAAAGAAACCCGAAATGTCAAGAAATAGGAAAAAGAATTACTATTCTGGAAGAAATTGGTAGAAATGCAAGTGTATAGTGCGGATATAAAACCAAGTTGTGGCCAACGTATGGAGGGTGCAGAGCCTCAAAGCCTGGCTCCCCACTGCAGCCCATGGGAGGACGGGTCCCCCGGCCCGCCATGGCCAGGCAACCCCGTGGGCCCTCACGGACCTTGGGTGCTGTCCTGTTGGACCCGTTGTCCCCTCTGCGAGGCGGCCACCTCCACAGCCCGCTGCGGACAGAGACCGGCGGCTGATCTCAGCTCCCGCCTGTGCTGAAGCCTGAAAACATCCATCTCATAAATGAGGATGTTTATAGGGAGCACTCGGGTTGAGTTCCGAATTCTCAGAAATGACAAGGTAGCCATTGCGACGTCACCGTACCACCGAGCTAATTGCAGGGACCGTTTTATATTATGACACGTTCGTGCCACAATGTGATGGTGGCACGTGGACCTGTCAAAACAAATAAACTTTTCTTTTAATGAACCCTATTGCACAAAGCACTAAAACAAACTATGGGGTAGAGGCGGATGTCTACCACACCGTCAGAATTTAATGCCTGGAGACAAACAGCAGAAACTTCTAGGAATTTGATTGAAAATGAATTGAATGCAAACGAAAGTCTCGATCAGGGAGACGAGGTTTTGTGAGAGTCTAGCCCACACCACACACTCCCGTACAGTTAGGACATCTGGGGACATCAGCACACAATTTACAGCTCAGATGGCAAATGACTCTGGGCAGAGCCTCGGAAGAAATGTCCAAGCCCCGGGTGGCAAAGAGAAGGGAAGGGAGGTAATTGTCAGATTGTTGGGCTGGATTCACTCGGTCACTAGAATGCAGACATTGCTATAACATTTGAGTTGGTGCCTTCTACGTTTCAACCAACGATGAGAGCACTGGCCCCAAACCAGGGGGGCACTTAGTACTTGACGTGGTTAATAAAAACCAAATGTCAAAGGACGGACATGAATGATGGTGTTTGGGGAGACAGAAGGCACAGGTGTCAGGATGGGCCCGAGATACCCAACCCGAGCAGACAGGGCACGGGAGAGCCTTGCTGATGGGCCACCGGACAGGATGTATCAGCAGCACTTTAAAAAAAAAGGTCGCGGTTTTGTACCCAGAGAACCTACCAGAGAAAGGACAGAATGGTGCACAGATGGGGGGAGTGAAGGTGCACCTCGGGGCTTTGCTGATATTATTTTAAGTCGGATAGAACCTAGAGGCCCTTCAAAACAGAAGTGGGTGCATGGATATTATATCCACGACACAAACAACTTTGCCACGACCAAAACTGATACTGTAGAGAAAAATCTCTAAGCTTGGAAGACGTTGACATAATAGATGAAATAAACAGGTTATAAACCAGTATGTAAAATGTCTCCTTTTGGAGAATACAGTATGTTATATCCTACTACACTAGTGACCACATCATACACAAACAGCACCTAGAGTCCCACGGATGGAAATGCTATCGGCAGTCGTCTCCTCACTACGGGCTTTGGGCTGTTACCTTTTCTCTGCCTTCCTGTCTTTTCTCATTTTTTTAAACAGTAACAGTTTAGCCTGATATGAAAGGGAAGCCATTTGGAATAAAAAGTAAATTGGAAAGGAAAACTGGACACTGAAAAAAAAAATTAAATTAAATTTTTTGAAAAAGAAAACTGGTTGCTAGTAGTGAAAGCTGAAAAAATAAGCAGAAGCAGCAGCAGAAAAAACCAAACCAGCCAACCCCCAGCACACAGCGGAGGAGGTAAGAGGCAGGCGCGCAGCGGGGGTCGCTCGAGCGGGCTGTCCTCGTCAGCCTGTGGTGGCCCCAGTCCACTCGTTTCCAGAGCCTGACAGTGAGCTCCATTCCTGAACCAAACAGAAAAAAAGCCTGTCTGTCTCTCTGTCCATCAGCCACTGGGGGACGGGAGAACGTGCCTGGTTTTGGGAAGCACATCGCAAGGCTTTCAAAGTTCATCGTTGGCTGGGGACAGAGCTCACGTAATACTCCACCCACTGGTTATCTTTTTCCTACCAACTCATCTACGAGAATACTGTTACTCCGTCTACACTGGGAGACGACACCACCCGGACTGGAGTTACTCACTGGCCCAGCGGGCACTGGCTGTGGTGACGTGTCCTGAAATAACCGGGGGGATAGAGGAGTGGCATGAAGGTGGCCACATGTCTACAAGACAGCTGCTGGCCAACCGGCGGGATGTCCTGGTACCGGAGGCTGGACAGCTCAGTGTCGGAGGGACACCGAGTCACTTCAGTGGCACGGGGTGATGGGGAGGCGCTCGAGATGGTGGCCTCTCCAAAGACACAGGGTGCCCGTCTCCCGGGGAACCTGGTGGCATCTCGGGAGGAACAGCAGAGGCTCAGAGCCTGCCAGCCCGGGGACAGCGACCACCCCAGGGACACCTCGCCTGCTGGCCGAGCTTCCTCTGGTCACTGTTGGACCTCATCAGTGTGAGGGCCATTTCCATGACATTTCTCCCTGTGAAAAGGATTTATTTCATTGACCTCATTTCTCCAGTGAAGTCAAGTCCCCTGAGAGCTTTCGGCACACCGGATTCCTGCAAATGTCCACTTCTTTTTTTTTTTTTTTTTTTTTCCAAATCACTTGCACGGTTTTGGTGTTGCCGCCAACACAAACTTATAAAAGGATCATTTTTCAAAAGAGAAAGGACTTGAATGGATGTAGCAGGGACTCGGCTGTGTTCCTGGGTGAGGTCCCCGGGAGCAGGCACCAGCTCTAACCACTGGGCTGGGTGTCCGCCTTTGCCTCATACACTGGTTGTGCAGATACGCGTCCCTGTGTCCCTCCGTAGAACCTGCCTGTGTTCTCATGCGCGTTAGCCAACACTCCCAGCTCCTCTGGAAGAATTAGCCTGGCTTCCTCCCGACTCTCACACCAGACAGTGTTTCCACCACAAACATGGCACCAAACCTTTTTCATGCAGAGAAACAAACACCAAGCAACTTAGGACATCACGTAACGGGCATGTACCCTCCAATACAGAGAGCAGAAGAGCTGTATCCATTGCTTTACCTAAACTGCTTTACCCCTGACTTTTTACTTATCTAGAGTGTGTATCGGTGAACGCCTCACAAGGAAGGACACACTGTCTCAAAAGAATCACAGACATCATCCAAGGGTTTCTGGACAACATCGCTTTCTATGGCGTGCCATCTCCCTCCCTGTGGAGGCGCAGAGGAGAGCATATCTGCGGGTAGAGGGGTCCCGAGCACTAACCGCAGGTGAACACGTGTCCGCTTCCGGGGGGGGCGGTTGCAGACAATGGCGCACTCCTCCCTCCTCCCTGAGTCTCACTGCCCTGGCATCTGTAAGGCCCCAGATGCAGGCAAAGCCTCCCGGCCCATCCTGGGATCCCAGGGAAAATGGCATTTTGGCACAGTGACATTCATGGGCTGGAACCTGCAGGCAGGAATGAACCAGCCTGGGCCAGGAGCAAGGTGCTTGTTCTCAAGGTGTTTGCCGTTGGGATCTTTTGCATCGCTCTTAACATTTGTTGCCTAAAAATCTGACTTCCATGTCTTTACATAAGAACACAGAGCCCATGAGAGCCCAGTGTCACTGTCCACCCGCCCCCTGCACACCCCAGCTAAAGCCCACCCTGCAGCTTCCTCCCTCGGGGACTCCCCTGCTCAGAAAGTGGCCCTTTGAGGAGTCAGCCTCGCACGTCCCTCAACCAGGTCCCCATCTCGTCCCATCCGTTACAGAATCTTGCCATATTTGCCTCCCAAACGCATGGCCATACTGGCCGCTTCCTGCTCCTTCACGGTCTCCTCTTAACGCTAACCTGCCGTGCCCCTCCCCCGTACTCAGGGCTCTGCTCCTTCCAACCCACTCTCCACCCAGCAAGCAGCACAATGAGCTTTTGAAAAATGTAATTCAGATTATGTCATAATCTGCTGCTTAAAAAAAACAAAAAACAAAAAACCAGCATCGGTGTCTCGTGTTTTCAGTTAGCGTGAAGACCAGCAGTCCTGGCCTTAGCGACCACCCGCACGTCCCATGTTTCTGGCGTCTCCGTGTCTGACTCTACCTCCCCGTTCTCTCCCTGCGCGCGCGGTCTTTCATTTCCCTCCCTCTGGAGCGCTCTTCCCGGACCCGATTTACGCTTCTGGGCTCCGCTTCGACACGCCTTCAGGGAAGCGTTCCTCCTCCGCTGAATCAGGGGCCCGCTTTGAGAGTGTGTTTGCAGAGGTGTTCCTGAAATACCTTTTGGGGCGCCTGGCTGGCTCAGTGAGTAGAGCATGAGACTCTTGACCCTGGGGTGGTGGGTTCAAGCCCCACGTTGGGTACAGAGATTGCTTTAAAAAAATAAAATCGTTAAAAACAAACAAAAATATATTCTGCATGAACAAATTATGTAACACACGAAGAGGTCTCAGTCCTCCTAACATCCAGCTCATACAGGCCAGATACCTTCCTGCCGTCCCGACATATAATTCCTCGCCATTCTCCCTTAATTTTTTTAAGTTTTCAAAGGGGGAAAAGCAGTTAGACTCACGATGCTTGTTTCAACAGTTTTATTTACTCATCAGCCATGTCCAGAATCCCGACCATACCGCAGCTCCGGAGGCGAGGTGGAGATACGGAGGGGCTGTGACGTCGTTCCTCGTGAACTGTGTCCTGTCTCAGGGGCTCGCAGGCCATTTCTTTAATCACGTCTTCCAGAAAGCTACTCAAGCAAAGTCGTGTGCTCTGCGTGGATCTCCTTCCTCATTATTTTTGAAAACCTAGAGCAACATTAATCCATTTCCTGGTACTTCCTCAATTTTCCCAACCCCACTGAGATCACCGACAGTGCTCTGGTCAGCAACGTGTTTCCGCGTCTCCAGATGGAATCGATCTGGCGTAGGGCATGTAAGCACATTTCGAATCCCTTGGAGACACAATTTCCTTTTCCCTCTTTCCCCACCTTCCCTCCCGCCCCTCCCGACTCCTCCCATCCTTCACCAGAGAGCCCGTCTGCTGTGAGGTATCAGACACACACACGGCCCTGCCCTCCAGAAGCTTCTCCCGACATACCAGCTCATGGTCCTATAACCTATAATTTATCCACAAATAATAAACAAGCTTCTCAATGCCAGCCATTTTATACTACAGTCACTTCCCTATTTGCCTTGCAATTATTTCAATAAAATCATTTAGTGACAATATAAAATCATCGCAACAAGATACACTGTCCTTTGCTTTATTGCGCTTGACAGATAGTGTATTTTTCAACAACTTGAAGGTCTGCGGCAACCGTGCACTGAGCAAGTCTACGGGCACCTCGTCTTCTACGAGCGCTTGCTCATTTGGTGTCTCTGTGTCACAGTTTGGTAATTCTTGCAATATTTCAAATGTTTTCTTTTATTTATTTATTTATTTATTTGACAGAAAGAGATCACAAGTAGGCAGAGAGGCAGGGGTGGGGGGAAGCAGGTTCCCCGCAGAGCAGAGAGCCTGATGCGGGGCTCGATCCTAGGACCCTGAGATCATGACCTGAGCTGAAGGCAGAGGCTTAACCCACTGAGCCACCCAGGCACCCCATTCATACTATTATATGTGTAATCAATGGTATGACCCATGGAAAGCGAGGATGATGGTTAGCATTTTTTAGTAATAAAGTATTTTTAATTAAGGTATACACACTATTTTTTAGACATGATGCTATTGGATACTTCATAGACTAGTATACTGGAAAGGTAACTTTTATAAGTACTGGGAAACCAGAAAGTTAATGGGACTCATTTTATTGCAATATTCACTTTACTGCAGCAGTCTGCAACAGTATCTCCCAGGTTTGCCTCTGGTTCCTGCAATGAAGTCATACGCCCCCTGCAATCTTACACTGTAACAGATGCTTTTGGGTCATTTCCTAAAGTAGTACGTACTCTGAGAAAAGAATCTGGAAATCTCCGATGGCAACCCACTGCCAAGAGACCATTTACAAATCACAGAACTGATTTAAGTGGCTTCTAAATCTTCCCTTTAATAGCACAGGTTTAAATTCTAAGTTTCCAGCAAACATTGCAGAAGGGCCTCCTTACTTTGGTTCATTACAAGCTCACAGACGTCCTGCCAAGACGTCCAGGCACTGCACAGAGGCGCAAATGCAGCTGCATGGAGGACATTCTACCACATCTGGGCTGCAGTAGGTGCGCTCCACCTATGGACTTGGTCCCCACTGGCCCGCAGAATCCCCACCCTCACATCAATGAGGATGGGTCTCCTTGAAAGCTCCAGGGCGTCATGGGAGTTAATGCTTGCCCGGGTCTCACGGCGGCAGGTAATGCTCCCCTCCCTGGCAGCTCTGTTGGAACCTGTTGCCAGCTGCATTCCTTCACTCCTGGAGGAGAATCGACACCTACTGATACTTTGGCCGCTTTTTTATTTTTGTCTTTTTCCTTAGGGAGCTCACACATTTTCCTGGCTTCAGCCATGAGTAGTCACACACAAATCTTTATTTTCAATATTACCTCCTCCCTAAATCTGAGTTCTAATGTTCCAGCTATTTTATTTTCTTTTAGGACACTCATTTACATAGGAGGACAATGGCAGTGATGAGAATGATGGTGGGCATGGTGATGATGGTGATAGTGGTGATGGTGGTGGCATGGTGATGGTGTTGTTGGTGATGACGGCAATGGTGGTGATCGTGGTGATGATGGTGGTGATATGGTGATGGTGGTAGATGTGATGATGATACTGGTGGTGGTGGTGATGATGATGGTGATGATGGTGATGACAATAGGGCAATGGTGATGATAGATAGTGGTGATGGTGATGATGATGGTGGTGGTGCTGATGGTGATGATGAT
>JAHRIG010000025.1:2628083-2827213 GCA_020311275.1 Eira barbara | reverse complement strand
ATGACGGTGATGTTGTGATGATGACAGTGATGGTGGTGGTGGTGGTGTTGATGATGACGACGGTGGTGATGTTGGTGATGATGATGATGATGGGGCAATGGTGATGATGATGGCGATGACAATGGAGAGAGTAATAGTGATCATGGTGATGGTGGTGATGGTGATGGTGGTAATAGTGGTGGTGATGGTAGGGTTAGTGGTGATGGTGGTGATAATGATGGTGATGGCAATGATGGCAATGGTGGTGGTAGTGATGATGATGGTGGTGGTGATGGCGGTACTGGATATTGATGGTGGTAGGGGTGATAGTGGTCATAATGATGGTGAAGATAATGAGCACGGTGGTGATGGTGATGATGAGGATGGAGATGATGATGAGGATGGAGATGATGGGTGCTGATCGTGGTGATGGTGATGGTAGGGATACCACCAGGACCTCTCTCTTGTGGGAGTGCCTCTGAAAGGGGCATCAGGCCAGGAGCTGACTGAAGTGAGGACACATGCTGAGAAAGATCTAAGGAAAGAAGTTTCCAGAAGCACAAATGTTTTGTCAAGGATAATGTTTTATCCACCACAAACAGGTAACATACTTCCCAGGGTATAGATGATGTTGCATGTTTACTGACTAGGATACGGAAAATATAGGATTTGTGTTGGGTTACAGCAGGCTGCCCAGGCCAGGATCCTGGGTGTTGGCAGAGCCGAGTGCACAGAGCTGGCGGAGGGAGAGTCACGACCCTTGCCTGGCAAGAAGAGCCGACGACGTGAGTCCCCGAGCCCCCAGCCTGGTGCCTGCTCCTCTTTGCGATCACTTGTACTAGATGGTTGGTTCCTACCTTCCGCCTTGAAGACAACTCAAGAAGACAGGCCCGGCTCCTGCCACCTGTGTCAACTCTGCATTTGGTCAAAGACGCCCTCACCTGGCCGCCGCAGGTTCTCACATCCCCCTTCGGCACCAAGAGCCTCTGGCAGAGCTGGTCCTCGGGAGGCCGACTCCAGGGACGTGAGGGCCGCTGCTTCCGCCTCCCGCCATTTCCCCTGCACCGCCCCTGGGTCGGAAGGCCTCACCCCAACTGTGACTGTACTTGGGGCCTTTGCCTGCCTCCCCCACCAGCGGGACTGAGCCTCTCCGCCCTCCTGAGCTCTGCACCCCAAGTGGCTGCCCCTCCAGCCCTTGGTCCTTCTCTCCCTCAGCCTGGACCCCCTTCTCGGGGCCATCTGATGTCTTCTCCTGGACGCCATCCTCCCAGACCGGGGGAAACCGAGGCCCTGACAGCCCTCCTCTGTTCTCTTCCTCCCGACTCCTGGCCTTTCTCTGCTTCTCTGCTCGTTGCTCTCCTCTCCTTCCGGGGTATGCCTGCCTTTGGCCACTGTGTATCCCCAAAAGAACGTAAAAGCCCTTAAGGGACGGGAGCTCAGCCTCTGACGTGCCCCGGCATCCCAGGAGCCTAGACGCAAGCGAGGCACACAGCAGGCGCTCATGTCAGAGGAAGGCAGGAAGGAACGCCCTCCCTGCTCCCGGCCAAGGACCATGCAGCCCGAGCCCCTTCACCCGCCTTCACGTCGGAGCTGCCCGGCCGGCAGCCCGCCCGCGTCGGGCACAGGGCGCTCAGTACGCGTTTGCAGCAAACAACGATGAAGAAGGGAGGCCTCTGAAATCGGGGTTATTTTACGTTCATGTCTGACCACCATCCGCCATCTAGTGGTGGGAGGGGGCAACTTCAGGGCGACTTGCTTCTGCAAAAGCACCCGGGAGAGGACGGAGGCAGGGCTGGGGCCACTGGGAAGGGCTGGGGGGCTTCCATCACTTGCTCTGTGGCCACATCAGTTCAGACTCTGGGGTTCGGCCCCAGAGCCGCATCCTGCCCGCGACTGGGAGAGCAAAGGACAGCCGAGCGGGACAAGAAACCCCCGCGAGCCACGTGGATGAGAGCTTCCGGGGCGGTCTGCGGGGAGGCTGCGTGTTCGAGGGGACACCTGATACTTCAGAGTGACAGTCCGGGGACTTGCACGTGGCTTCTGACGTCGTCAGAGATCAGATCCGCACAGAAGCTTTAACTGGAGAACACAGGAACGCTGTGTTTCCAGTGGCCTCAGGACACCCCGAGATCACTTGGGGGAAGTTAAAACAAACCGAGAAGAGTGAGGGATGCAAATCTGAGGGAAAGGCAGAGGCAGGGTAAAAGGCAGTAGAAGTGACAAAGAGCCCCGAAGCACGGAGCCAGAAAGACCAACACAACACTTACTGCCTAAGATCACAAAACCCAATAAAACGGCAGACCCCCACGGCTGGCAGTCCGCAACCCCTCCAGACCGCTCTCCAGCGGGATAAACAAGAACTTTGGACAACACAGAAACTAAGAGGTTTTTCAACCTTCAAGTTCTTTAAGAGTCTGATTTTAAATTAACTTAAGGCAACTCCCTAACCCAAACCTTAATGTAGCCTCATAACAGGGACTCGGCTTTTCACAACGTCCTTGAATAAATGTTTGCTCTCTTCCTATAGGGGATCGTCCCAACCCAGAGGGTGGTGATGGCGATGAGGTGTGACACGATTCAGGAACGTGCCGGCCTGCACCGAGCTTCCGTGAAGACCTAACAGAGCTTCAGCAAAGCTGACAACACATGGGGATCCGGGGGGTAGGTGTCTGCGAGCAGGGCTGGCAGGTGACAGGCGGGCGAGCCTTCCCGCACAAAGGCAGGCCAGGCCGCGCAAGGTGGCCGCCACGTTGCAAGTTCAACCACGCATCAGACAGATGCAGAGAAGTGCTTTCCATGATGATCCACCCTCCTGTGCGTTTGTAAATCCCAGGCATCTACTGGACTTCGGGCTACAAAGACCACCGTGGGACAGGCACCAGTTTTATTCTTTGGGAACTTAGCAGGAAGCAGTGGGGGTTCTGAGCTGCCTGCCCTTCCCCCCGCATGCCCATGCCCACACTCTCAAAGCTGGGTGATTGCTCACCTATGTTCTGGTGCTAGAGCCACAGAGCATGGCCATCTCCTACAGGATCCCTGGATGGCTGGCACTCAAAGCCTCTGAGGGCATGAACACAGCCCCCAAGGTCGCTGGGGCACCCTCGCCCCCTCACCCCCTTGGCCCCTCGGACGGCCTGTGTCAGCTTGTACTGCCCATCTCGCCCCACAGTGGCTGCTCTCTCCATGGCCCACCCCCAAGCAGAAGCACATCCAGAAAACAGCCACACCTGATGCTCCATAGCCATGTGCACGGAGCCCCCCAGGAGCTGCACCCAGTCTCCCCTCGGATGGCCCAGCCTTTCCTGTCCTTGATAACAAACAAAAAAGCCTTTTTCCAGAGTCTGCCACTGTTGCTGAATGACCAAGAACCATCCGAAGCGGTCTGGTTAACTTACAAGCCCTCGAAAGAGCTGGCTCGCTTCCATGTGAAATGTGCAGAAATTAGTTAACCTTCTCCCTCGAACAGCCCTGTGAAGAGCCTGATGACGGACTGCATCACAGCAGCAAACCTGACGGCAGGCCGGCAGACCGGCAGACCCGAAATGCGGATCGAAGCCCCGAGACTGTTCACTGGGTGTTCGTGGAGTGGTTTCTGTCTACAGAGAGTACAATCAGCTCTTCCTTAATTATCATTTAATAATACTACTGATAGAATACATTGTTTCATTAAGAGTGTGATCAGCTCGCTTTTATTAGTGTTAACCTTTGTGGCTACAAGGAATCCAGCTATCTTTCGCTGGTCAAAAAACTTTGTGAGCACGGGAAAACGACCCACTTTTAAGTGTGTCAAATAAGCAGTGGAAATTTTCTGATTCACAAGGGCAATACCAGCTTTTTTTAAAAAGCTGGTACATAGAGACCCTGTTACTTAACGACGATTTTATAGAGCTGGAAAAACACTGCTATGTAAATTGCTTGGAAGTAATTCTAGCTCGTGTTTATGAATCACATTAAAGGCTAGAGAATGCAGCCATAACGCCATTTGGCGCGGTAAGTGTAGGAGGGAGACAGGACTGAGATGGGTCATCCCTGCGCAGCTGTGGGAACTGAGGCACGCACTGTTGGGTATGGGCTGAAGAACCAAACACTGGGGCTCCACCAGGGGACCTGGCTTTAAGGCAGCCCAACCTCTCTGCCTGCCAACAACTCGGCTCAGGGGGAGAGGCAGAGGGGACCTACTGACTTCCAAACGTCACGCTACCTGCGGTGAGGGGATCCCAGGATGCTGCAGGGGACCCAGAGAAGCAGGTGCCCACCCGGAGGGTGGGACCGGAGGTACAGGAAGAGAGGGTGGACCCAGCACAGGCTTCCTTAGGGGTGGGAGGAGGTCTTGGAGGAAAGACCGCAAAGAATGTACGCAAGAGCCGGGCACCTTCAGGAAATGCTAGTCACTTGGTATTAGAGGAGGCTTTGCGTGATGGTACACAAAGGAATTCAGCCTTTTTCTCAAGGATATAGAAAATTACTGGTGAGTTCCATCAGGAGAGTAGAAAGATCTCACATGCATTCCAGAAGAGTCCTATGGTGGCCACAGAGGGAGAGTAAATTGGAGGGGAGGTGATCCAAGGCAGAACGACCAAGGACATCATCCCCAGGGCTCAGAGAATAGTGCGGGGGAGACGGTCTGTAGATTTGACAAGTGTGTGACGGAGAGAGAGAAAAGTCAGGACAACCCACTTACTTTTGGCACGGTGACCAGCCGGCAGGTGGCTATACCATTTACAGACGGATTTGTAGGAGGAGGGCCTGAGAGGAGAAAGAGAGCCTGCGAAGTCCCCGTACCCAATTTCTGGCTGAGCCCAGGGTGGCTGAGGCTCCCAGGGCACGACGCTCACCTTCACCGCCCAGGCAGGAGGCCTGCGTCCCAACCCTCGGTGGGTCCAGGGTAACAGATGCACGGGGGACGGGATGCTGGCCAGGAAGACCAGGGTCGCCAGGGCGGGAAACCAAGTGCGGAGGTGGGGGGGATCGACTGAAAAAGAAATCCCACGGAAGCATCACGGAGTGCAAGGAACGCAACATTCCTGTTTTGTTTTTTGAAAACACATCACTCAGAGATCAACTATTTACATCGCAAGTATCAGGATGTCTGGGAATTTCTTGAAATATTCCAAGAGAAAACCACCATAACAAAGTGAGCCGTAGCAACAAACTTGGCAAAATGTTGTACGTTTTATGAAAAATGTACGTGTGTGTTTTCCAAAGGACATTTGAATAACACGTAGAATAAAAGGGAAAAAAATCATGATTCTCAACCAAAAAGGTCCCTCATAATCTTAACAGGAGACAATGCGATGAAGTCGGTGATGGTCTTCAAAGCTAGAATGGGGAACAGTAGAGTGACCGTGAAGCACCTTTTTTGGAAGACCGGCCTTAAAAGGCAGGACGGGACCTATGGAAGGGAAAGGAAAGAGAGGACCAAAGGACCAAAGGCGGTGGGGTTTTGGGCAGCAGTGGTGGGGAATAGGATGTCTCGAGCATGAAGGAAAGAACCAATAGAGAAGGAAAGACCGAACCTGGGAGAAACTGGCCAGCGGATGCCTGCGTTCACCTCGGACACCCCGCAAGTCCTGCCAGGTTCTCAGAAATCCCAATCCGTGTTTTCCTCCCTCCGCGTTAATTCGTAACTTCCGGGAGGTCCACCAGGAAACTCTTCGACCCGGAAAGAAGAGCTCAGGCGTCCGGAGCGTCTGGTTCTGATCCGGTGGTGGTCGCCTGCCCACCTGTTGAACACAGGGGCTACTGTCTGCACCCCTTAGTTGCAGGATCGCCACCGTGGTCCACGGGGTAACGGGGGTCTCAGCGCTCCGGAAAGCAGGAACAGGTCTCACAGAGATCATCACTGTTACTCACCCGGAGGTGCCACGCCGAGGCAGAACAGTAGCGGGTGCGCCCACGGGCCCGGACCCCAGCGGTGTGTCCGCAAGCTATTGCTTGTGTCACTTTGAGCACGGTGCCCTTCCGGAACCTTCTGTGTTTTTACCCTTAAACTAGACTTAATGATGCTGGCTTTGAAGAGTGCGGGGAGACCTGCCATAAGGAATGACCGTTCCCAGCCCAGAGCCTGTCCTTTCAAACGTCTGCTGTTCCTTGGTTCTGAATCTGCCTCTCCAGACCGAACCAGATCCCACTGAGACCACTCACTGTGCCAAAGTGCTGACCCAGGTCCTTCTCAACCCTGTTCTGCCTCGGGCTAAGGCCTCGCTCAGTCAACCGCTGGCTTCTCCAGTTCCTCGAACCCGCGCGGTGGCCGATCAGTGACTCGGCACAGACACGCAGTACCCTGGGGGGCGTGGGCCGTCCGGCTGCTGCTGGCCTTTGTCACAGCATCTTGCCCACGGAGACCCCCTGCTGCTCTCTCTGCCTGACGCCTCACTTGGAGTTAATGTTCTCAAGCAATACCTGGCAATGACGTCGGTCCCTGTCCTCTATCCAGTCTGACAATTCAAAGTATGTTCTGAAGGTACGGTGGGTATTTCCCAGAATACTCCTCTTCGGCTTTTCATCACTGAAATTCCCGTGTCACCCTTCTCTCCCACATCGAAATCTGCTTGGAGGCTACCCAAGTCCACTAAGGTTTGAGATCAGATGCCAATTTTAATTCTAAGTCATCACCCCCACCGCTTCATAAAATGGTTTCAAAACTTTCAGGTCAGTGCCCCTGGCTCGTGGTGACGCGGAAGCGTTTGGCTGGTTTAGAAGATCCTTGTCCTCCCTCCCCCCCCCCCCCAGCGGGCTCCTGCCTCCTCCACCCATGCCCCACAGCCCTGACATGCCCAGCGTCAGGTCAGCTCCGGGATGTCCCCCCTCCTGCTGCAGGACGCAGCCAAGGGCAGGCCCGCGTCGCCCGGCACTCCCACCCGGCACCTGGGGCTGCGCTTTGCCGCGGCAGGACCCCCGGACTTGGGGATGGATTTATAAAGTCAGAAACGTCCCGTACCATTTCTACAATTTTAAAGCAGTCTGAAATCTTTGGAAGAGACGGGCGCGCTCTTCTGGTTCCAACTCGCTTCGCTGCGCCTCCCGCCGCGGAGAACGGCTCCAAGGCGCAAAGTCCTCATAGGTCTTCACTTGCGCCTTCTCCGGTCCGTCTCCAAGACCTCGCAACCACTCACCTGAGCTGCGCGAAGGTTTTCTTCTTTAAAAGACACCCCCTCTGCTTTCGATTCCTTGTTCCCTGTCCTGCACAGGTTCTAGTTCACCGTGCCTTAAAAAGTCATTTCCCGAACCGAAAGGAGCACATCAGGAGACACAGTGAAGCCCCAGATCGGGTGCGACGATGTTTCTCCCACCTGAACACGGATCCTCCACTGACAAATCCGGCTCCAGAGAAAGGCGAGATTCCTCGTCCCCTCTCAAACTCAGAATGTTGGCCACGCGCTCGGGGGTCAGTCTGAGGCCCCCCGTAGAGACCCGGCCTCCCGTCAGGAGAGGCCTTGGGAAGAGACTCCCCATACTAGCTTCTTCCGTTGGAAAAAAGGAAAAAAGACAGCGTTCTCATTACAATCTTCATTTCACTCTTTCCTCTTCCCTGAGAGGAACCCGGAGAGTGTGCCACCTGATGTCCCCTGCTGCCAGGTCCCCGTGGCCCTTCCCCAGCCACGAAGCCCTGCCACGGCCTCGTGTGTCCACGGGGAGGGACTCTCCAAGAACTCGTCACACGGGCCGAGACCAGAGCACGTCCCATTTTCCTTCAATCACTCTGCTAATCTCTTGAATGAGAACTCACCTTTTCAAAGTTCAGATGGGGAACACGAATGGCCCAGATGAGAGAAGCGCACGTTGTTTTCAAACAGCGAGAAATCAGATGCAGGGCAAGAAGGTGCCGTCACAAACGGCGGGATTTGTTTCTGTGTGGTGTGGGGGGGTGTGCGTGCACGCGTGTGTGAGAAGCATGGCCACACCCAGTCCCTGCCTCCAAGGTACTACGTGGCAGATTACAGCGCAGGAAACAGTCAGTGGCCGTCTTCTGCCATCTTCTCCCAGTGGCCAAGGAGCCCCCCGCCCGTGGCTGTCTGCTATCTGGTGACCAGCAGGGAGATAGAAGGAAAGCACCTTCCTGGAGAAAGGACTGTGGCCACCTGGAGAAAGTCCAGGGCCGGGGAAGGTGTCTGTCCCGGCGTGAACTCAGGAGCTCCCACACCCCTGTCCTCTGGAAGAAAGTCCCTGCATCAGGGGGCACAGGAGGTCTGGGCCAGGATTTCTGCTCGGTACCAGCACGGACTGTCAGTTCCCACCTCTCTTTACTGCCAGTGGAGACACAATTATACCTTCTAACTTCAAAACACTTCTCTGCTTTTTAAATTGAAGTTCCCTGAGTGCCTTGGAACCCCCAAGTTCTTGATACCGTCATTTCATCTGACTCGGGCTCATTCTGTGTCCATCCTGTGCACGCTGCGTGGCTTGGGCGGCGAGAGTAGGAATGGTGTGTGCGTTTGGTGCAGGAACAAAGAGATGCGCCATGGGAGAGAACGAGAACTGTGTGGTCACCTTCCAAAACAAAGAAACAGTGTGTGTGCCCTGGGTCTGCAAAAAATTTTAAAAAACAAAAACAAAAACAAAAAACTCTGGCCATCCTGACATGGTTTTAGATGAATTATCTTGTGAGTCACGCTAAAACCCTTCTGCTTATAGAAAGAACTCTACACTTCACTTGTGTTCTGCCAACGAAAACAAAAAACCACAGATCGAGACGAAGGTTAGGCACCTCCTGGGACCGGGGAAGAAGGTCTTAACGAGTCTCAGCAACTCCAACATCTTTTTATTGATTTCAAATTCCAATAGAATGAATATGTTTTATCTAAATATTTTTTTCACATAACTGAAACATTGAATTATTTTTTCAGAAATAGAGTTAAATACATCCATCTAGTTACAAATTCTAATATAAAGAGTACAAAATATAATGTTATAAACTGTATTTAAAAAAAAAGAAATACAAACTCTATGGTCTTTTGCATTTTACTGCCTCGGAGTGTAATTAGCGCAGTGGATGAGAAATGAACCCCCCTCGGTCCCGTCCCACAGGCGTGCGGGGGCCCGGCCTGCACTGAAACCCCCTCTGGGAGCCCTGGCCGTGGTTCCCTTTCACTCCGTGGACAGAAGGCTCCGAATCTGGAGCTCAGCGACGAGAGACAAACACGGCCCCGCTCGATCGGCGCCACTGACACCCCTCGGGGCTTGGGGGGTGAGCGTGTTGGCTTTAAAGCAGGGGATGGTAAAGGGAATCTGGGCACGAGAATCCTGGAGGCGCAGTGTCTTTGGGGCACAGACTGACACCTGTCATCACTTTGGGATCCAGGCGACACCCGTCCCGCGGGCTCCGAGCGCTCTGGCTGTCGCACTCTCAGCCAGCGGCTCCCTGTCCGCACCACGCTCGAGACCGCGCCCGTCCGAAAGCGGGGCTCGCTTACCAACTGCTGTGCACGGGCCCTTGTTCCGGATGTTTCCGGAACGTTACATGACCTGTGACGAGCAGCCACGTCTGAACATGGCTCCGGACACAGAGGGCAAAAGCCACGTCCCTCACCCGGCGCCGCGGCTGCGGGTCAGGACTACCACGAGCAGCTTCCCAGGCGCGCTTCTCAGGAAACCGGTGTCTTTCTTGATTTCGAAAATAAATGAGTATCAGAGGAACCTCTCCGAGTATTTCATACTTTTCAAAACTAGAAAGGCAAAATCCCCGAGCCCTGCAGGTCTGTGCTGCGTTCGGACCGGCGGAAGACGGAGCCGTCGGAGAGGCCGAGGGACCCTCCCGGAGCAGGCGGCGGAGCGGCCGAGGCGGGCTGCGTCCTGGAAGGGGCCGGCGGCGGGCGCTCCGGAGAACTGACGCTGCGTTCTTCGAATTAAGGAGTATGAGCGAGTGACCTGAAACGCTCCTACCAGCTCACCGTCATTCTGTGTGACTGGACTTGGACAATGAGGAAAGACGTGAGCGGGGAGGAGCAGAGGGCGAGGACAGCCAGACCGACAGCCGCCCCGGAGCAGCGAGGGCGCCGGCGGGGTGAGGAGACACACGGAGAAGCTGCGGTGTAGACAACCAAACCCTTTATTGTCTAAGTTACATCAGACGCCAACACTGTAAAAATCCTGTTAGGAAACAAGGAAACAGCAGGTCGGTAGAGGTAGTAGAAAGAGTCTGTAACAGTCAGAAGACGGCTTACAGGAGAGATCACGTGGAAATTATCGTTCGGAGAAAAGCGAATCAAAACATATTGGCTAAATAAATAAGAAAACACAAATCATATTAAATACTATGGTCAAACAGACAACAACGCATGAACAGACCCAACAATACTGATGACCAATGGGAGAAGGAAGCCACAGTCGGGCCCCAGACAGCGTGGCTTGGAGGGCGGCCTCCTCCCCTGCTCTGTTCCGCGGACGCCGCCTTCTGCGCTGGGCCGGGCACGCGCTCCCGCAAGCGGACTCGGGCTGCGCACTCGGCCCGCGGGACCCGGCGCCCACCCCTCTCGCCACCAGGCCATTCCAGCCGCCCACGGGGCTCTGGGGTGGGGGGGCACTTCCGAAACAGGAAGAATGGACAGGACAGCTCCGTGTCACTTTGGGGACAGAACTGCTTTTAATCGCTAGAACACAGGGAAAGACAGGACCGGGTCAGGAGCCCCTGTGCGTCCTGACCTGTCACTGTTCACTTTCAGCCGAGAAAATGAAAGCCGGAACTTATCACTGTGGGGAAACTATCGAAATGATCAAACAGAAGTCAACGGAAAGGCATTCTGATGTCTAACAGAGGAATGTGTCTCTGCAACTTTGCTCAAAATACAGAAACAGTCGATCGCAGCTGCTCAATACAATCGGCGTGAACATTCCTAATTACACCAACACGACAGATCGTTCTGGTACAAACCTGGTGTAAGAGGATCAGGAAAAACTGAGTGAAAACATCGCGTGCACACACATACACGTGTGTACATCCATACATAAAGAGGAGCTACTCAGTTACATCCCACTGTTTGCAAGTGTTGCAAAGTAACTGGAACCTCAAGTAATTTAAATTCAGTAACAAGTAGAATCCAGAACCAAACATTAACTAATAACAACATCAACAATAATAATAATATAATAATAATTCAACAAATCATTAGAACAGGAAAACCACACTTCAGGGTTTGTGTCTGTGCGCGCGCACAAGTTTAAACAGATCTTTGTATCAGAAGCCCATTTTCTACAAAAAACTGCACTGATCCGTTACTGTATTAAGTAAACTGATGCTCTCACCAGTATTAAAGGTTAGGATAATTTCTGTACATGTAAAATTATTGCTTTTTTGAAAAATATATTTAGCATGCTCGTTTTTAATCCATTTCCTGCCTTTACAAAATGTCACAATTAAAAAAAACCTAGTAAAGCTTTTGCAAAAAATTTCACAGAACATTGTCATTCAAGGCAGCAGTAACTTTTGATAATGCATAAAATCATATGTGCAAAAATCTGAAACTCTCAGAAATATTACCATCGCACACAGTGCCACGGTAACAGGAAAATAAAATATTTATATCTGTGGAATACAATTTTAGCTGCGTACACTGCACGGTTTAAGATCCTTTGTTATGGGCCTTAACCCCCCAACACAAAAACTTGCATTTCCGGGACTGAGGAAGAGGTATATGAAGCTGTCCCCACCCAGGGGCCAGGGGACCTCCACGCTCCGGGAATGAAGGGACTCATCCCACGGAGGTCCCCGGGCCCGAGAAGAAAAGACACCTAACTAGCTGGGCTGGTGGCAGGGACAGATGGGAGGGAGCGGGGGAGCACAGGTTTCCAGAGCACCAGGGCCCCCAGATCTGCTCAGGGGTGCTCCCGCCATCGCTAAAACGGGTCTAGACCGGGGCAGGGGGCGGGGTTCAGTGGCTAGAGAATTTACGGGCGGTCTTCCTTGGGGAGCAGTCCGCAGAGTGTAGCCCTGTTACAAAAAGGTCCTGAGAATAAACAAAGAAGCCTGCTTGTCTTAGTGTTCAACTAGCTCTTTTCCGGAGCGAATGTAAGCACTCCCGTGGGTGGGTGTCCCCTGCAGCTCGCTGAGCACAAAGGACGGGAAGGACAGAAAGAGCAAACGGGAAACACCCACGGCCCCCGAAGGCCACCAGTTAGGACCAAGCCGTGGCCTCGCGCCACCGAGCCTGCTGTCCGCAGTGCCCAGCGCTCCCTCCTTCCTCTCTCTTGTGGACGACTTTAAACACCCCTACGACACAGACGGGCTGTGGCACTAACACTCCGCCAGCCGCCGCTGCCCCACCACGTGTCCTGACATTACCCGACCGTCCTCTGAGCATCGGCAGCTCTGGCCGGCGCCCGGATCTTCAGTCTCTCCGACACGCACAAGAATCTCTCTCCAGTGTCTCAAACGTGTCTCCAGCAACACAGAGGCCTATGCTCCGAGCGTACCTGCCAACAGCACTGTTTCTGGTAAGAAAATAGGGGACGGTGGTCGATGAGCCCAGAGCTGCCCAGAGTATGTACACGTGACCCTGGAGGAGACCATCTTCGCGGGCTCTGACCCGTTTCCCAAGGCGCAGAAGCACCTCCCTTCGGCCTGCGCTCCAGCACGGCCGCTCCGGGGTCGGGCCGTCCGGTCGGGGCTGCGGCAGCTGCTGCTCCACGGGGGTCGGGGTCACTGCCGGGACGTCCATGGGCGCTGCTGTCAGGGGCACCAGGGTACGCCGGCAACGAGTCTCTAGGTTCCCTTTCTGAGAGGCACTGTCTGGACGGGACTGGGGTTAGAACGGTCTCTCCCCTAGATGAGAGAAAGCAGATAACAGAGAAGCTCATTTCTGCCTTTTGGTGTCTAAGTGCATTTTTCCTATTAATTTCCTTATCAACACCCAACAGCACAAGGACCTTCAGGCGGCAACCCCGTCAGGTGGGCGGAGACCCCTGACTGCTGCAGGAACTCACTCCGCTCTAGCAGGAGAGATTTTAAATGGGCCTTCCTGCTTTACGGGGGCAGTGTTAGACAGTCACTTGCAAGGATTCAGAGAGGATCGTTAGCCTTCTCTGTTTCACATACAAGAAGGCAAACAAGTGTCCAGACCAGCCCTGGAAGTTAAAAGGTGGCAAGATGGAATTGGGGGCGGATTCCCAAAAAAAGGAGAATTCTGTAGCACAACACGGATTTACAGGTGAGTGACGGTTCCACAAGAAGGCTGAATGTGGGGGCCATACAGACAGTCAAAAAAGGACTGTCGGAACCGAGAGTGCTTCCACCGATTTCCATAAATAATCACCACGTCGGGAAAACAGAAGGGGTACTCTAACGTCAAGTGCACTGCAAGATAAAAATGGGAATACGTGTGAGCCTGCGGCTTTCAGAGAAGGCTCTCAAATGACATTCGAAGCATCGCTGTTTGAACAATGGAGTTTACCATCCGAGGACAAAAACAACAGGGCGAGATTAATCTTACTTAACTGCATTAACCTTCAGCTAAAGTCCTGACGAAGTGAGACCGATCACTTGAAATTAACATGCACACGTTCGCCCCACACTCACGCGCAATTCTCACTGGTTTCCAGCTGTGCCTCCGGGAACCCCAGAAATCCTGGGGGGAGGGGCTGGCTGACACCGTGCATTAAGTGCTTCTCTTTAGTCAAGTTTCTGAAAGCTCCTACGTAAAACCAGCCCCACATTCATGACGTCCATCAATCAACACTGAAGGAGGCCCAGGAAGATACTGGACAAAAGTTCTGCGGGGGCTGGGGCAGGCACAGTGGCACAGACAGGAGTTCATCCGACGCGTAACTGTAGCTCCACGCCCTCGGGTAGACCGCACATTCCCCACAGTGAGCGGAGAGCGAGGTTTTACATTTTTGCACAGCAACCTCACGCCATGGAGATTCATCAACAGGGCACTTTCCAAACTGCTTCTAGATACATTCAAGAAAGGAAAATGGCCTTTGTGTTTGCCAAGAGAAAAATGAGTTATTGTCAGTGGTTAGGTGAATAGCCTGGAAGTCTCCCCAGAGTGACTGTATGTAGCAAGCAAACTCGCTGGCGATTCCGAACAGTGTCCACTCTGCACACGCGACAGCGATGGCGCCCCTGACCGCTGCCCGCACCTCTCTTCCTTGGGGCCAGAATACACAAACTTGACAGGGCAGATTAGAGAGGTGACAGGAGGATACGCCTCCCTCCATGAAGGACAGAAGTTTTGAATTGCAAAGCTCAGGAAGTTTTAAAAATGATTCAGAAGGACTGCAAAATCTAGTAACCCTAACCACCAGGTTGTTAAGTTCAGTCCATAAATCTAGACACAGAAATGCCTATTTTTGCTTTGAAATTGAAGCAATATGTTCAAACAGCATCTCGTTCTTCAAGGGAGTCATCAACATTTTATTCCTCAATTCAGCGACCTACAGGCTTTTTAGGAAATGAAAGAAATTCATCTGAGAAATCAGCACAAGGGAAATGCAGCCTCGGAGGAAGTCACAGAAATACGCACGTGCACACCTAGGACTTTGAGTGCACACAGGCTGCTTTCTCCCCCTTACAAGACAGAATACTCAGAAGATGAGAAACATGTTTTTAGAAGATTTGTGGGTTTTCTGCTGCTCTGTGAACTGTGGGCTTTTCAGTAACAGTAACACTAAAGAAAATAATTATCTTCCTTAATGCACTTCAATGTTCTAGGGATGGATACTGACTTCCAGAACTTCATGAGGTCTACTTTTTCTCCCTTTTGTCTTTATAAGGTAAGGCGATGCACGTGTACTCCTGTGGGGGAGAGGGGTGATGACATAACACCCTCCCAGGACACACGTGAATCTGTCGGCCTTCAGAGGGAGGGGAACGCGACCGGCGTCTGATACACGTATGCGGTGCTCTAGGCCTAACGAGGCCACACGCAGCACCTTCCTGATTGCGACCTCCACTCCCCGTGCCGCGGGCAAGGGGCGGCTCTCAGGACCGCGTGTCACTTTAAACAAACCACGTGTCGTGTTCACAACTTTTCATAGTACGTTCGACTTAAGAGAAAGGTGGATAACGTGGTTTGAGATGTCTGCTTGGTTTCACCAATATGGAAGCTGCTTCGAGACCTGAGCGGGACTTTGAAATCCGACGTGTGATGCTGAGACTCTAACAGTGACCAGAAACTGGACTGGGCTGGCTCCGCGAATCTCCATCACCTGCATCATAATATCCATAGCTAAATTGGAGATAGATTAGGCCCCCATTTATTTTTTCATTTCCCCTTATTTCGATTAATGGAATTATTTCTCTAGCTTAACTACTTTAAAATAACATTTAGAATAATAAGAAATGAACTATTAATCATAGTCTTTAAATTTTGGCAAAGAATCCAAACACACTGGGAACACCAGATTTCGTATCTCAGCAAAAGTCGGTCTGGTCTTTTAAATCCAAAAACCAGGGGGTTGCAGGGAGAGAGGGTCCATTTTTCTTGGTTCTAAATATCATTTCAGTGCTCGCTTCGGCAGCACATATACTAAATATCATTTCAATTTCTAACGTTTAACCACAGAACAGAAAAAACAATTTCTTCACAACACACACACAAAGCCACCTACAATTTCTCCCCCTAACACCCCTAGGACAATGATACCCATATTTCAGCCTATTATTTTTAAAAAATGTTCTTCCTGATGATGAATACTGGTGATTACTAGAAACTAAACATTTACTCAGTCATGCCAAATCTATGACAAAGCATCTTGGAAATGACAACATGCACGAAGCCCTCCTTTCATTTAGAATTTCGCTTCGAGCATCAGCTACCCTCACGACTGGACTTGGGTGCGCATACGAGAAGCACAAACAAACAGCGGGGCCTTCATTCCTGAGGGTGGGGACAATTCGCCCAGAGCCGTGGCCATGCCTCAGGCGTGCCGACGCTCCTCCCCTCCAGCACCCACGTCCTGTGAGAGTAGACACCTGCAGAACAGACACCGTGACCACGAGCCTCCTTCTAGAAGCTCAACCACTGAATCCGCACCTGTAACTTGTAAGGGTTCGGCGGCCCTGTCCGCTCCAGCTGTGGGAGGAATGCCTGCTGACCAGCGCACGTACGGAGAAGAGAGTGCCGCCACGACGCGCGACTGAAGAGAATCACTTCGCTTCTCGAAGTTTCTTTCATTCTGACCTAACAGAAGCAGATCCATTTTGGCTCTGGACCTGGACCCCGTGCCTGATGGACTGTCTCACTCGGAGACCCGGGACATCACGATCTGTCCGAATTAGCTAACGCACAGACTCTGGATGCTAACTCGGCAGAGTCAAGGGGCTGCTGTGTGGTCACTGGTGTGACACGGCAGAGAACCGGGACCCCGGGTCTCGGCGACAAAAGGCACGGTGCCGGGCTCTGGCAGAGCCAGGGGATGCCCAGGAAAGAGAACGGCCATCGGGGCCAGTTGGCTCACTCAGTCTACGAGCGGCGTCCTGCCGCCACGTGTGCGCGTGCCCGGATCCAAGGTGGTCACGGCAGGCAGTGGCAGCTTCATCCCAGAACGCGTGTGTGGCCCACGGTATCTTCACGGCGAGGGTACGACGTGCTACTGGGGTTACCACAGATGCGGGCACCGGCACAAAGTCACACGCCCCAGGTGGGGGGGGGGCGGGGGTAGCTTCCTACTCAGGACCCCAAGGTCACAACAGTTCGAAAGCAGACCTCGCTCGCTCTCTCAAATAAATAAAACTTTAAAAAAAAAAAAAAAAAGCTACTTTAAATGTGACAAAGGACAAGAAGCACGACCAGGGGTCGTGACCTTCCCCGAGGAATTAAGCAAACCAGCGGCTCCAGCGGGAGGAGCAGACAATCCAGCACAACGTCAGAGCCACAGGCCTGAGCGAGCGCGCCCCACGGCTGGACAGAAGGACAGCGGACCCACGGAGGACCTGGCTCCGAGAGGGGACGGCGGCTTAGAGCACGTAACGTGCATCCTTGCAGACAGGAAGCTCACGGATCAGTCGGTTAAGTACAAAACTGCAGAACTTGAGTCCACAGGCCCAGAGAAACATGATCGCGTCTTTTCTCGGTCATAGTCAAGCATGGGTACCAACTGTTACGAAACACCAACGTAAGTACCGTAACGGAGACACAGCGTAAGACACAGCCTGCGACGAGGCTCGCTGACCTGCTTGTCCCTGCAACAGGGGCACCCTGTGACAGGAGGCAGAGCGGAAGGAGCGCGTCCCCAACACCCGACGCGCGACCCCGAAGAACCTCGCCGAGCTCCTGGTGGGTCCACCGGGCGTTGGCCGCGCCACCCAACACTCTCCGCGGGAAGCCACGCCCTAGGGAGATGCAACGGGTCGCCGCGGGCCACGGACACTCTGCCCCGACGCCAGCTGTAACCTCCACGCGCACTCTCCAGCCGTGGCACAACCGTGTTACCACGTCCCGCAAACACACCACAGCGAGTCCCGCCTGGAGGGCGTCTACACCCGTGGGAAACGACGATGCCCGCGAACCCCAGCTGAGGCCACGTCTGGGCGGAGATCTGTTAACTCCACATCCGGAGAGACGTTACTTACGTCCGAAACGGTCACAGCACTGCCAAGTAGCTTCTTTCTACGCTAAAACAGCCGGTTTCATGGACAGAGAGAAACCACTGACTGGAAAACGCTACCACACAACAGGGCATTCAGTCGGGACATGAAGAACAGGCTTTTTAGCAGCCAGCAGACGTTCTAAAATCGCAGTAAGACACAAGCACAAAATGCAGGACAGGCCGCTCTAGGCAAAGGTCCACCCTGTGTGGCAGTGGCCGCTGCCCTGACAGCCTCACGGCAAAGCTTCCCTTCTCGAGAGACACACCGGGAGGCTGCCCAGCTTCCCACAGTGCCACCACCACCGTCCCCACCCTCGGCAGCCAAGAGTACCGCGGACGGTTACGCTGGTCGGATGGGACCCACGAGCGTGCGCTGACCCCACGACAGGGCCCGGACGCTCGCCCGGGCCGCAGAGACACCGCTCCCTTTACAAAGGGGACAGGGAGCAGCTACAGAATCCCGTCAGAAAGCGAGAATGTCAGCGGAAAGTGCCCGTGGGAGGAGAGGGCACAGGGATGTTCTGTGAGGGGACAGGAGTGGGGAGAGCCCTTAGCCCAGGACAACCTGCGAGGCCACTGAGGACGGTGTGTGCCCCGCGACAGGAGCTCGTACTGAACCCCCCCCCGACGGTGCGGCACACCATGGGGACACTGAGCGGTGAACACACGCAGGCCACACACACCGGGCCACACACATCAGGCACGCGTGCCTATGGTGCCCATGCACGGCGGCTGCGCCAGTGAGTGTGTCAGGCAGGGAACCAGATCCTGGCGCAGACACAGCCGTTTGCGCCACAGCCCGCCCGGCGCTTTCACGGAGGAGAACCAACACGCCAGGACAAAGAAAGATGACAAAACTCATTCCCGAACAAACCTGTACAAAAACACCCCGGGTGAGAGAGCAGGAGTCTCTGGCATGGGGAGGCACAGCCATGCCCGGACCCCCAGCAGGACCGAGAGCCGCTGCGCACACCTGCCCACTGCATCCTTGTCACTCAGGGCCGCGACGGCCATCGGGCTTTGTCGAGCACCCCAGGCTGACCTGTGGGGCTGGATCCCACCAAAGCATGCGGTCCTGTATGTCTCTGGGGAAGGGCAAACCACCGGGGGCAGCCGCGCTGAGGGCCAGGCGCCCTCTTCCTGCGGCCACAGTAAAGCCCGACGTCCGGTTAACCGGAAGACCTGCTTGTTCAGGGGTGTCTGCGGAGGGGGCGTGGGTTCGTTCAGCACCTTGGGGGGGTCATTACTCCAGCACCACTGTGGGAACACGGGGTGCGCTAGTGCAGGCGCGAGCCAGCCCCGACACGACACCGCGCCAAGCAAGGCCATGACAGACAAAGCACTTGCACAAAAAAGATGCCAGCGCCTAGCCTGTGGCCGGAAAATACCAATTTCCACCCACACTTACTGTAAGGGATGGGGCCAGGGGGAGACGCCCGGGGCCACGGCTCTTTCTACTTCAGACCCCGCTGCTGAAAAAAGCCGTCACTGGCAGCATTAATTACCGGCGTCTGTGTGCAGGGACCCTCCTCCTGCGTTACTCACCGTGTGGCCTCTGTCACTGTGCATCCCGCCGGCCGCTGCACGCGTGCTCCTGTTCCCACACAGAGCCCTCGCCACCTCCACCCCGCCAGCTCCCTGCGCATGGCTCTCAGCCCGCACCGTCGCGGGCGAGCTCAGCCCACACAGGCCAAGGGCTTCTGCCACCGGCACAGACCAGTGCGGGGGGCCCCGGGGACACCGTGCCACAGCCAGTCAGCGTCCGCAAGGACAGCCCCCACAGCGCATGTCACGCAGACAGGGTACGGTGACTGGGGCACGCTCTGGTGGCGGCAGGGCTCATTAGCATATCCGCTGCTGAGGACTGCACTCTAATTAAAATGGGGCATTTGCACGCAGGCTCATCTCAAATGAAAGCACACGGCGGCGTTGGATGCGCAGGGAAGACCACTCTGGCGGCTGCGGGAGTCCGGGCTGCGGTGCCTCTCGGGCACTCACAAGCCCGTGGCTGGGGACGCAGCCCAGGCAGAGGCGGCTCAGCTCCCCAGCAGCCCCCAGGTCCGTGGCTGGCCCAGGCTCGGCGGCGGGCGGGGTACCTGTGTGGGCATGCGTGTGGGCGGTGCAAGCACTTCCCGCACTCCATACACAAGGAGTCTACTCGGCGGGCCCATGTCCACAGCAGCCCTGGGCAGCGGCGGCTGTGGGTGGCGCAGGTGGGAAGTGGCAGGGGCGGTGAGAGGAAAACATCACTACTCTGTCTAATGGGGTGACGGGAGCACCTGCCGGCCTGGGGGTGACCAGGACCCCTCCCACCAGGCTCTGCCAACAGCCGGCACACGTGAGACGGTGAGGGAGTGTCAATCGCAGTGACCTGAAACCCGCACCACGGCCCGGGGTGGGGGTGGGGGGGGCAACTGGAAGCCGTCCCGTCATCCGTCACTGGGCAGTCGGGGCGGCTCTGTGGGGACGGCCAGGTGCAGGGGCAGGGAGGCTGCGGCCTGGCCACCAGTCCCCACCATGCCCTCAACACCACCCAGGCACCCGGCTCCTTACCTGCGTGCCCGCGCACCCTCCAGGGCACAGACGGGAGACCAGGGAGTTGGACCAGGCAGGAGGCCCTGGCCCCGTGCTCCCGTCGATGAGAACGGCGAAGCAGATGGCCCTCACCGACCGGCACCTGGCCTGCTCTGGGGCATCCTTCTGAAGAAAGGCTAAGGCTCACGTAAGGGGAGCAGCTCCAGAGGCCTCCCCCGAGCCCCACTCTCACTGCCGGGCTCAACCGTGACTCAGCGGAAACACAGCCCAGAAACACCAACCAGAGCAGTTCTGCCTGGGGCAACACATTTAAGTGAGGCTCACGGGGCTGAGTGTGTCCCCGACATCGGATCCTTGACTGTAAGCGGCAAATAGAAAGGATGACGAAGTCTCTGTCAAAGCAGCTGAAACCCAATTCTGGTCCGAATTCAGCGTACGTCCACAGATCAAAAGAATATAAAATGGCTTCTACACTGCAGACAGTGTATGGACACAATCATCCGAAACACGCATGTGCTGTAAGGCAGAACTCGTCCGAATCCCCAAACATGCGTCTTAGAGAAATGGCAGAACTTGCCCACAACGCCCTCCATTTCCCACTGCCTCATTCAGGAGCACCAAAGACTAGCAAGACCCGTTTTAACCTACACCCGGGCCACTGTCCCCGATGAGAGAGCGGGACTGAGGTGGACAGGGCGCCCAGGCACTGAACGGGGAAAGCACACTCAGCCAGGGTCCTTGGGCGCGGGCCTCTCACCGCCGCCGTGTGCGTCCCCAAGCACTGCGGGGACGGGAGGCCTAGCAGCCTCCCCACGACGGCTGTGCACGTCCTGGGCCCCATACCACCTGGTTCTGAGCACACATTCCCAGCGTGGCAGCTTCTGCTGACAGCTACCTAATCACGTCTTTAAGGAATATCTTTCCTTCCTCTGAGTCTAACCTGGGAAGATCTCAGCTTCTAAAGCATTTCTGTTGCCTGTTGAAGCACGACCCAGGCTCATCCTACGAGAACCTCCCTGGCAATCACCTGGGCCGTGCGGGTTCTCCCAGGGGTACGGGATGGCTCGCCCATGTGGATTCTAGAGGTGCCCACGCGGGATACCTGCTAAGGACCCTGAGAAAACCCGGCACTTGCGTCTTCACACACCACGTCGTTTCGGTAGTTTCGTAAGGAACTCCTTCGGCTGCCTGTTTCCCATCCAAAGCGGCAGCAGAAAAACGTAGCACTTCCGTTCAGCCAACCGCACTGCCCTGAATTAAGTATGCGCCAGCACATCCACGCACGCGCACGGACACACACACACGCTGTTCTCCTGTGCATTTTGCCGCATCATTTTCTCTTTACTCTTCGAGAAAAGACCCTTGCCCTTCATGGTCAATAATATCATGCCCAAGCTACCCCAGAACCCCGAGCTCATCATAAAGGTTATAACTTCATTTGAGCCAAAGACGGCCTGGGGAGCGAAGCGCTCTGATGCTCTGACACTCTGACCTGGACACCAGAGCTGCGCGGCAAGGAGGCCCGGCGAAGGGCAGGCCCTCCCGAGGCAGGCGCAGACTCCGCTCCCAGCCCCGCACGCTAACGTGACCCCATCACGCCGCAACACACGTGCCTGTCTGCAAGGGGAAG
Organism: Eira barbara; assembly: GCA_020311275.1. Lineage (NCBI taxonomy): Eukaryota > Metazoa > Chordata > Mammalia > Carnivora > Mustelidae > Eira > Eira barbara. The sequence continues at coordinate 2,805,543 of JAHRIG010000025.1, read as the reverse complement.
AGGAGCCTGGACACCTACGGGACCCCACACGGAGCCCAGCAAAGGAAACACACACCTCGCATCACCGATACATCAAGTGTCCATGGGGTGGCAGCGTGGTTGGACGGGACGCTCCCCTGCACGGCCTTGGACATGTCTCGGACTTGTCCTTGGACAAGGGACTCTGTCAAGTCCCAACAACAGGGACCTTATGTTTCATTCTATCTAAAATAATCTCATCCTATTACCTTCAAGTTTTATTCTAAAGTCCATATTCTCACATAACATGGGCTGACCACGAAGCGTGAAAACCCAGGTAAAGTATTATTTTTCTATTCCATCAACAGAACAGTCCTACTCTGTGGATGGAAGTTTCCAGACTCGCCAGTCACAGAGTGGACCGTGTGTTTCAGGCTTCAAGGGTGGTGGTCGGAGTCCCTCCAGGAAGTGACAGTCGTCACGCCACAGAACATCCTTTCTCCCTTGTCAGGGCCTCCCCACAAACATCATTCCGTCGCAACACGTGGGGAGACGGCCTCGGAGAACTCTCCGCCCCGACGTCTGGAAGGACCCGCTGTCTCCGAGGCACCGCCAGATGGCAGGGCCTCTGTGTGAGAACACGAGCCCTGACAGAGTCACACTGACCCCCACAAACATCGCATGTGGCACAGATGGCCACTCTTCTCAGAAGGTTCCCTTCAGCAGCCTCTGCCTCCCCCGCAACAGTGTGAGGCCGGGAGGTATGTTCCCACAGCCCGTGTGGAGGAGTTGAGACCTTTACTCTATAGGAATGCCCCCAAGAGGAGGCTCACATCCGATCCGAGAGGAGGTGCATCCGGCCACGGAATGGGAGCCGATCAGCATGGGCAGACCCGTCCAGTGGCGCGGGCCAGAAAGATGACTTGGAACCGAGAGGAACTTAATTTTCTAGATTCGTGATGTGAAATTCAACTGCGTATCACACCAAAGCCATGCACACCTGGCCAGCAGAAGACAAAAACCTCAGGAATCCACGTCAGTGGCACCTTCAGAAATGCATCAGGGCTGTGATCTAGGGGCCACTCACACCTGCCAGCAGCACAGTGGCAAAGGGCCTCCCTACAGGAACCGCCAGCCCCCCACTCACCTCTCAGCCAAGCCACGCCTGCCACGTTTCCTTCCTATGCAGCACCTCAAGGGCCATCCAGAAACATCCCAAGAAGGAGAAAGGAACCAGCAAAGGCCCTGGAGGGGCGGCCACAGATGGGACATGTGGGCAAGGGTGCAGACAAGCCGAGGCGTTCGAGGAGTCCACAGGCATTCCCATGGGAGAGCCCAGGCCCGGCCCCAAAGTCAAGCCCAGAGCCCAAGGGGGGCCACGGAGGGGAGGGCCATGCAGGGGGCGTCCCGTCCAACCACACAGCCACCACACAGACACCAGCCAAGTGACCGAGAGAAACCGATCTCTGCTCTTCCATAAACCCGGGAAACCATGGTTCTAGGAACACACTTAGTATATTACCGCCGACAAGTTTAGGATCTGCCCTTAAGGAACCCAAGTCAGAGTGAATTTAAACGCCCTAAACGCCCTTAATACACCTTAATACTCGGGGCTGTATGTCCGTGTTTACACGGGCAGAGGACCCAAGAGAAGCACACGTGTGTGAGGCATGATTCAGCATTTCTCACATGTAGAAGGTAAGTATGGAACCTCTCTTAAAACACACGCACACGCACACACTAAACCCTGAGAACCATTTACAATTTTTAAGGAAAAGGAGAACATTTCCGGCTACTGCACATTTCCAAGCTATCATCTGAAATTTTCAAAACCTGAACTTGAAACTGACTTCTACTTTTTGGGGGGAGAAGCAACGACAACACCGTCGCACGCGTAGCGCGACGGGCTGTCACCGAGGCGGGTCGCCACTCACCGGGTGTGAGCTGGAGGCCGCGGGCTGCACGACACATCCCAGGTCTGGGCGCTAAGCAGAAGCCACTGACACAGTGACAGGTGTCCCGGGTCTGGGCGCCTGAGGCCACGGTCAACGGAAGGAGTGGACAGCGGGTCACGGCTGCCGGGCACACGGGTACCCACGGAAACTCGCCCATCGTCGGCTGCCTATGACTTCTCGGCTTTCAGACCCATGGAAACCAAATCTAGAGCGACATGGCTGCCCTCAGGTCTAAAGGGCACCCACGCACTGTGACTCGTCTCCCAGCAAATAATCTGCACGCCTGGAAACGTCCCTGGGACCGTGCAAAACTCACTGAACTAACTGAAACCTGAACATGTGAACATGCCAGGCCATGTGCCGGCTGCCTTCTACCACCCGCCATGGCCTGGCGCCGCGTCCCCGGCCCGAAGGGAGGCGTCGCAGACACAGGGCATTCCAGCCTTGTCTTCCAGCACCTCAGCGACGGTGAGTCTCAGCAACCTCCAGGCTTCCATGCCTTTAGCTTCATTCTAGAAAGTTCCCAAGAAGCGCGGGCTCTGAGCAAAAAGGAACGGACACCAGCCTCAAATAAGGACCCTGCTGGCAAAATCTCCGAGACTGTGGCACCCCTAGTGCTTCCCACCTTAGTGTTTCCCCAGGAGCCAAAGGCACCGCTCGCCACACCAGGATGGCTCCAGCGTGCCCAAGGAGCCGGCAGGTTCCGAAGTCCCTGCGAATGTAGGGAGAGACCTGCCTTCTCGGCAAGGCACCCGCGGCCACACCATGGATGTGGGGCACCTCACAGTTCACCCAACTTCCACCAAACTGTGAACCACGTTCCCCAAAAGTGCCTCCAACTTGCTGGAATTTGAGGGGTCCCATCTCAAAGGTCACTTTTGACGGTGACCTACTGTAGCGACAGGCGCGTGAACGATTCAGTTCAGAGAAGGGCAATGAAGAGAGTGAGCGCCGCAGGGGTCTCCATCTGCTTGGTCTTTGGTTTTTAACAGCAAATCCTTCGATCTCCTAGTGTTCTGTTCAGGGAGAGCCACCCACAATTCACGCCCAAGGAGGAGGGCATCCTATCCGGCGTGTGCCTCCCCTCGCGGTTCCTCGCAACAAGGTGTCAATACCCAGACACTGGCAGAAAAGGAAAATGGCCACTAAAGATGTCTTTTCTCAAATTGCGGCACAAGCCAGTCCCCCAGACGTCCTACAGGACATTCATAGTCCGCAGGGTTTGCTTACTAACACCACTGAACTACGTGCTTTTAAATTACGTACGTACAGAAACAAAACAGTTGCTTCTTCAAATGAACGTTCCTGCCTATTCAAAGAAAAGGGACCACAAACATCTACTGATTCTATGTTTAAAATGACAAAGGAAGGGGCACCCAGCTGGCTCCGTCAGGAGAGCATGTGACTCCTGATCTTGGGGCATGAGTTCGACCCCTATGCTGGGCAAAGAGCTTACCTAAAAAATAAAAAATAAAAATAAAAAAACAAAAGACGTGAGGGGCGTCAAGGCTGCCCGCTTCTGTGAAATATCAGCATTCCCGAATTAACAGCCCCAGGAGGGAAGGCCTACGGGACCGGCAGGCTCCCGTCCCAGGCCTGGGCACCCGAACCCTGGCGGGTAGAGCTAGGGGGCAGGAGGGGTGCACAGGGGTGCTTGGTGCTCAGGTGCACAGCCAGCCGGCAGGGAGCTGCCCAACCTCGTGGGGAGAGGCTGCTCGTGGGGCCTGCAGAGGACCATCGTGTCAGCGCTCGCGGGGCAGGGTGGGGGCCGCTCGTCTTACCTCTGTGCTCGAGTGCAGGGCCACTGGCACCCCAGCTCTGGTAGAGAGAAGCGAAGTCCTTTGGAATGTACGTCTTAAAGACACTGAGGATGTCCAGGCGTTTCTCGCGGCCGTCCGATGCGGGCTCCAGCTTGCTGGCCTGCACGGCCGCGCTCCCCTTGGGGCCCGCTCCGCAGCTGGTGGGCAGCCGCAGCTCCTGGCCAGCCTTGGAGGGGGGCTCGCGGGGAGGTAGAGGGGGGCCCCCGTCGCCTTTCCCATGCGGCAGACCCTGAGGCTGAGGGCTGAATTTGGCTTTCGGAGGGTCCGGGGCACTGTGCTTCTGTGGGGGGCCGAGGCTGGCCCCCGTGGGAGGGATGACATATTTGTCCCCCGGCCTGCTACCTGTGGGGGGCTGGGCTCCTGCTCGGGCGATGACGGAGGGCGTGGGGGTGGCACTTCGGCTGAAGCCACCGCCGCCTGCCGCGGGCCCCGCTCTCGGGCCGGCCTCCTGCCTGGGCTTCGGCAAGGACGGCTGCGCGGGGGCACCGTGTGGCTCGGGGCCATGGCCGGCTTTGGCCTGTCGGGGCCCGTCGGGGCCGGCCACCCAAAGCGCACAAGGGCCCCCGGAGTGGCTGTCCTTGCTCTTAGGCAGGCTGGCGGCTTTCGTGGCCACGCCCAGGGGCGAGGGGCCGCCTTTGGGCCCCGGCACCCCACCTGGCACCTGAGTGCGTGTGAACCGGGCGATGGGCAGCGGCTGGCACTCTTTGCCCCCGAGGGCAGGCGGGGGGCCCGTGCGTCCACTCCGGGCAAGGAAAACCAAGTTGTTCCTGATGCTCCTGTAGCCGTTGGGCTGGATCCACTGGGGGGCCACGGAGCTGCAGCTGACCCTGTGCCAGACACGCTCGTGCATCCACAGGACCTCGGGGTAGTAGGTCTTGTGACTGCAGTAAGGACACGGGTGGACGGCCAGCGCAGCCTGCAGGGACGAGGCCAGTTCCTTGTGGCTGGGGTCATCCCGGCTCGACCTCTCGCTGAGGTCCAGGGGGGCCAGGTCTGGGGCCAGCACCCTCCGGCCCCCTGCGGCGTGTTCTTTCATGTGCAAATCAGACGGCTTCTCCTTCAGGGGCTGAGCCCCGCTCCCGGACAAGAGCGGCAGGTCGGCTCCTTCGGGAAAAGTCAGATCTGAATGTGAAGGGAAGTTGGCGGCGTCCCTGGAGACCGCAACCTCCTGCTTCGGGTGAAACACCGGCATCTTGACGCCCACGGAAAACCGGGGCTGCTCTGCTCTCTTGGAAGCGTCTCGGCTCCTGTTTCCGAGTGCGGACGCAGAGGCTGCGCTCCCCGCTCCGGGCTCCCCGGTGTCGGTGTGTGACGCGGCAGTCCCGGGCGTGCGACCCTGGTCTCCGCTGGCGAGCGCGGTCGAGGCTGCCTCTTCAGAAAAGCGGAAGTGGAGAGGCTTTCCCCCTGGAGGGTCAGAACGTAAAACGTGAAGTTACCACTCCTCATCAGAACAGAAGAGGCCCAGCAGCACACCCCAAGGCACTGTGGCCCTCGCGCGCAGAGGGCGCACCGGTCCTCGGGAAACAACGGGGTCTCGCCACAACACCCTCAACAGCAGGCCAGCTTTAAGGGCAAAAGGACGGTATTTGGGGTGGGGTTTCTTTCTTCGGTTGATTAACTCAACAGACTGTCAGGAGACATAAAATCTAGCTGCCTGCAACCCTGCAGTTACTCGTTAACAGAGGGTAACTAGTTGTATCAGACACCAAGAAACATCTGCTCCGTACTAGCACAAGCTTCCCATGCCTTTCCGAGAACTCTCTAAATGCAGTCACAGTTAGGGACCCCGGGGACTTGAGCCAAGAGGACCCCAGGACCTTGAGATGCAGCCCGTGGTCACACAGAGGCTGGGCCTGAAAATGGCTCACTTTGCCCAGGGGATCCCGTGGCTGCCGCAGAAATGTCTGGGCTACAGGTCAGCTTCAGACTGATCCAGAAAGGGCCCCTAATGACACTCTGTGCCAAGGTCCACTGTTCTGGTCCAAAGCCGTGACACCGGAAGTTTCCCTTCGGAGGCATGGGAGGAAGGGTGTGAGGCTACGCATCCCCGCCTTTCCCCAGGGGGATGACAGGGACCCTGAACTCTGCCCCTGCAGTCCCGCCCGCAGTGCTCCTGCGAGAGAGACACCCGGGTGCGCCTGGAGGCCCTGCCCCAGGGAGGCCCGCCTCTGCCCCAGCCACGCTGCCCGCAGGGCTCAGTGGCCAGTGGGAGCGGGGCTCTCTGCCCTTCAGGCCCGACAGGCGAAAGCCTCCGCAGCCAGGCCAGACCACACCCCAAGGGGATGAGCACAACTGAGAGAAATTCCACTTCGCACTCACGCCGATGAGTTTGGGTGCAGGGAGCTCAACAGCGGGAAGGTGTGCGATCCTTTCTGGATGTCTCAGAACTTTCCGAACTACAGTACACAGGTTCTTCGTTGTGGACACCCACTGGACGCCCCCTGTGACCGCTGCAGGGTCAAAATGTCGGGTGCCCACTGACGACAAGACCCAACACTGCTGGTCTTTAAAGATATTCACACCCTTAAATATCTGCAGTGGAATGTAGGTATCTATAAAAAATGTTCTTTAAAATTTTTCTAAATATATTTTTTGGGGTTAAGTCCCAGGAATCCCATCAAATGGGTATTTTTTTTTTTTTTAATGTATTCCAAAGAGATCTCCATGAAAGCAGGAGGGCATCCTTCAGAGCGCGGGTTTTGACAGAGGTCAGAAGGAGCACAGTAACAAATGTGCAGTTTCCATTAGTAGGTAGTCAGCCGCTCCTATGCAATTTTAAGGGATTATGACTCACATAAAACGTGACCAGCATGTAGTGATGGACAGGATGGGTGAGGAGATAAGAAGACATAGAAAGGATAAACATTTCTGTCTGCACCAAAATGCTAACATGTGAGCCACTTTGGGGATATCTGTCTGTCCTAAGTACCATGTCCTGTTCCCTGGAAGGCACACTGAGCAACCCTGGGAACCTCTGCTGACAAGAGGGTACCTGAACTGGGACTAAACATGCGGAAACCTCGTGGCCTTTGTTCAATTCCCACTGATGTTCAGAATGTCAAAGTCACTTTTAAAATATCCAGAGAGAGAAACACCGAGGGCTGGGGGCCTCGTCTTTCCTGTATTAAAGGAATACGGATTTGTGAAAACACGTGCCAGAGACTATGAGTCGAATTCCAAAACTGAAAGAGAAGACCACGTAACCTGACACTGCACATCTGTGGGGGTTTCAAAGCACATCTGTCCAAGGCCCCACATTCTGTGCTCCCAGAAAGGATTTTAAAACGTCACAGCAGGACTTCCAATACCCCTGACCAAGACACTAAATCACAAGATGAGACATGACACGGGGTCGTCAGAGCCATCGATGGGGGCAGGGCAGAGCTGGTGTCACGGGAAGCTGGTTGTGAGAAAAAGGAGGGACTCCTTCCCAACGGCCATCTAACTCCTGGAGGATAGTTCAGGAGGGGAACGCTGACAATCCGCCATCAAAGGAGGGGACGGGGGTGCTGCTGAGGAACCAGGTGCTTCTTCAAACCCAGAGCCCATAGCTCTCACGCCCTGGAGCCCTTTCCTTTGAGAGGTTCCCCACTACGGGTCTGAGGAACCCCAGCTCACCGCAGAGAAGCACCTCCAGCCCGTCCCACGAAGCCAGTGGGCTCACTCAAGGCTGCCAAGCTTCAGTACATGCAGGCCAAAGCAGGTGTGGAGGGGCCCGCCCGTGGGCCCCATGCTCCTGGGTTCTTGAGTGCCATTTCCAACTTTGCTGACACGGGCAAGTCACCCACAGGGTGGACTTCTGGGGCGCCCACACTTCCCCCAGCCACCTGCTCCGTGACCACATGGGGAGCTCATTCCAAGCAATTCACGAGGCTTCAACAAAGGGATTGCTGAAACTCAACACTGAGTTTGGGGCCTGAGTTACTCTCCATCAACAAGTGTGGGTGACCCTGACCACAAGGCTAAGTGTCTGCAGATGAACCACGGGCTCTGAGAGGCACGGCAAGTCAGCATCCCTGCGGGAAGCGGCAGCCACACCGGCCAACCACAGCCCCTGTCCCGAAGCACGCGCCTGGTGCAGACCGGCCAGATCCGGGAACCACACCTCAGTCACCACCCGACATCTGTGCATCCAACGGGTGATCACCGCCGCACACAGGTGCGCGTGTGTACATGGGCATGCACACGGGAACACACATGTATGCACGTGAAAACATGCACGTGGACGCGTGCAAACACATGCACACGCACTGGAACAGGCACGTGGACACGTGCACACACAGGAAGCACACATACACGTGTGCACACACAGGTGCGTGTGCACAAACGTGTGTGCACACATGGACACGTGTGTGTATGTGAAACATGCACGTGTGTACAGTGCATGCATGTGAGAAGGCATGTGTGCATATGAAACTGTACCTGCACATATACGTGTGTGTGAGCACATGAACGTGTGTGTGCGTGTGAAACCATGCACGACTGCACACATGTGGGGGCACACGCACACGTTTTTCCATGGCCTGCCTCTCCTTGGCCCAAAGGATAATGTGTGTGAGCTGCACATGCCTGAAATTTCTCAGTTTCTCCCTAAATAGGACCATCCTGGCAACGCGTTGAGGAGTGCAGCACTGATTAGGTTTCTGCAGCTGTGCCACGTGCCCCACGTCCGGATGCATGCACACGTGCCGCCCACACACACACGCGTGCACACGCATCTCCCCTGCAGGCCCCCAGCTGACCCAGAAGGCCGGTGGAGGCGGGGACGTCACCGTTTGAAATCCCCACAGCAACCCCGTACACGCACGTGCACACATGTGTGCGCACACAGGTGAACACACGTGTGCGCACACACGTGAACACACACAACTACCCCAAAACAAGACACAGTGGAAGAGCACTTGGTAAGAAAAAACGCACCCCCTGGACTTTTTCTTTCTTAATTTTTTTACTGGGATAAGACATCCCTAACAACAAATTCACCGTTTTCACCATCCCTAGAGTCCCCTTTCACCCTGACGACTGATCTGGTTTTCACCACACATCCCTGTTTTCATTTTTATACCCATTTGAAGGCACTTAATTCTCTGTGCCTATTACCACCTCTTTCCCCTCGCTGCTCCATTACAAACCCACAACTGAGAAGCAGGCCTGTGTGCTGTTATGCCTCGGAGACGAACAGGCCTTGGACGCGGCCCCGTGGAGCCTCGGACTGGGGTGCTGTCCTTGCCCTGAAGTAGGGGTGCTCGCCTGGGCCATGGCGCACCCCCATTCCTGCACACAGGCTCTCTGGCTCACACCCCAATGCACTGTTGTTCACATTCTCTCCACGAGGTGCTTGTCTGACTGGGCGCCCGGACCACGGGCCTCAAGGCAGGATGCTTCCCCCCCAGCACTGGCTTCATCACAGTCATTACTGATCCTGGGAGTAACGGCGATAATGCGTGCACCTGCCCACGTCGGGGATTCCCTTGCCGCCCAGCCTCCCCAGGACTCAGGGAGTCCCGGCAGACGACGCGCAGGGCAGGGCTGCCGGGACCCAGCGACCTGCATGCGCCCCGGAGCCGTGGACCCACGTGCAGCCACGTTCGCCACCTCATAGGCTGGGCTCCCCCCACAGCGAGTGCACAACACAGACAACTACAAACCGGCATTCCGTGTCTGCCTGTGATACCCGAGGCTGACGGGAGAACGAGGGGTCCTCTCTCAAAGGTTAGAAAGGGTAAAACTCCCAAGCTGTGCAAATGACACAAGGAAGAAAATCCGAGGTCCATCGCTGGGATTCTCTAAAAAAAAAAGTCGGTGTCACAGCTCTAATTCCAGGGCATCTTGGAAACAGAACCGTCCACTGCCCAGCCCGGGACGGCTTCACCGGAAGCACCACCAAGAGCTCACTCAGCGACTGCACTGCAGTCTCTTGCAAGGACTTTATCTAGTTTTTTCCCACCCGTTAGCACTGTAGTTTCCTTCTTAACAGATAAATCTGAAGTTTAATCTCTTCCTATTTTCCACTGTCAGTCCCTGCAAACCGGCGCCTTCGCCCCCGTGTGACACTGTATCGACACGAACACCTTTCCACCTCTCCCGTCCTTCCAGCGGCCGGAGCTTGCAGCCGCCCTGCTCAGGTGTCAACGCCCTTCTCTCCCCAGGACGGAGGAGGACTGGGCGCCCCGGGCGGCTGGGCCGTGGGATTCTCATCCGGCTTCCCACCCAGGCTGCACGCTGGAGGGCACCTGCCTCCTGCCGCCCGCGCAGCCCAGCTCCTGGGAGGGAAGGGGGTCTGCGGGGCGGCTCTGCTCCGGGTGGGGTGTGCGGGGCACCTGCGGGGCCAGAGGAGATATGGCAGGACCCACACTGTGCAGTACACTCGGCTCAGCCACATCCATAAAGAAACGTGTCCTCCTCCAGGCCCTCCATGATGACCAAAGACAGAGGCAGTAAATTCCGTGTGCCTTGGTGTTTTGGTTTATAAAACAAGATGCATTTCAAAATATCTTATCCCAGGTTTGACAGGGTAAAAAAACAAAACAAAAACAAAACAAAAAACAAAACAAAAAAAAAAACAAAAAAAAAAAACCACCCAGCACCGTAACCGCCCATGGATGGTCCTGCACAATTCCCTCTGCGACAAGGCTTCCGACACTGGTCACTCGGGGGACAGAGCGGCGCGTGGGCCTGACTCGCGGACAGTCCAGGGTCAGACGGAATGAGGCTGCATGGAGGACTCAGAGATGCACTGTGGGCTGAAACAGCGCCCCTGCCCAGGACCAACAGGAAGGAAGGTCTCCGAAGAGTGCTCAGTGTCCGTGCTCCCTCCCACCGTCATTTCTACCAGGGCCCTCGATGAAGAAACGGGACTAGACAAGTTTATCAGATCGGAGACTGACACTCAGCTAGGAGAGAAAGCCAAAACCTTCAGCAACGAAACAAAGACTCAAAAGTTTTCAACAAGATATAACAAAGGCTGAAAAATAACAGGAAATCCCCTGAGGAAAAACAGAAAGCACAGGAAGTGAAAGGTCTGGCTTAAGAGCTGTGATGTGAAAAAGACTCCAGGGTCCTAGGGACCACAAGCCCAGTATGTTAGATCAAGAAAGCATCCTCAGGCAGACATCCAGCTGGAAGAGCCCAGCCCCGGCTCTGAGCCACCCACCAAGAGGAAAGAAGATGAATGGGAGCATGTCCAGAACAGGCCTACTGTGGAGAAGCTTCTGGAAACCGAGCCATATGAAAAAGGCTTGCAGGATCTTGGACTCCTCTACCTAGACAAGGGGACTGGCAGCTGTATACCTCAGCCATTCACTCAGTATGGGATGAACGAGGGGATGACTTCTTCGTCAAGGGCAGCGTTCTGTCTGCACACTAGAATCACTCAGAAACACGCGAACCATCATGGGTGAGAAATGCCCAAGCCCGGGCCAAGAGCCAGCCTTTCAGGGGAGGGGCCTGTACCCTCAGCCTTTTCTACAAAAACCTTGGGGTGATTCGAACTGTGGCCAAGACCAGGGAGCAGAGGAGTCACAGAGGACCTGGCCACCAGGGAGGCCAAGGCGGACATATGGCCGCTCCTCCTGGGGACGGGCACGCGGATTCCCGAGTCAGCTCCCAGGAACCGAGTGACCGAGTGTCTGCGTGAGGTCAGGTGACCCGCACCCAGTGACCTGCACCCAACCCCGAGGCTCTATCGGACCCACTGACAGGGGACCACAAGCTGCTGGTGTCACGTGCTTCTCTGGCACCCTCATTCCTCCGTGTGAGCCCCTTTTCTGCACACTACATGGGAGCGAGGTTCAGGACAGAGCCCCACCTTTTAAAAAACGCTTTGTTGGGGCGCCTGGGTGGCTCAGTGGGTTAAAGCCTCTGCCTTCGGCTCAGGTCATAATCTCAGGGTCCTGGGATCGAGCCCTGCATCGGGCTCTCTGCTCAGCAGGGAGTCTGCTTCCTCCTCTCTCTCTGCCTGCCTCTCTGCCTACTTGTGATCTCTGTCTGTCAGATAAATAAATAAAATCTTAAAAAAAAAACAAACAAACAAACAAAAAAAACGCTTTGTCGCTGTGTGAGCTGCAACCTGAACCCCGGTGCACGGCGATTTCTCCCGGAGCAGCAGCACGCGGGGACGGCCGAGTGCCAGGGGACGCGGCGTCTTGTGTGGGGCAGGCGCCTTGACAGCACCAACTTCTAGCCCCCAAGTTCTCCTAGCGGCTGACTCGTGAGCTCGGGCCGCCGCACACTCCTCTGTCTACTACAGGACTCTGGCTCTTTGCCTCTTTCCAGGTTCTTCATAATTTCTTTTTATTTATTTGTTTGTTTGTTTATTTTCAGTGTAACAGTATTCATTGTTTATGCACCACACCCAGTGCTCCATGCAATCCGTGCCCTCCCTAATACCCACCACCTGGCTCCCCCAACCTCCCACCCCTCACCCCTTCAAAACCCTCAGATTGTTTTTCAGAGTCCATAGTCTCTCATGGTTCATCTCCCCTTCCAATTTCCCTCAACTCCCTTCTCCTCTCCATCTCCCTTGTCCTCCATATTGTTTGTTATGCTCCACAAGTAAGTGAAACCATATGATACTTGACTCTCTCTGCTTGACTTATTTCACTCAGCATAATCTCTTCCAGTCCCGTCCATGGTGATACAAAAGTTGGGTATTCGTCCTTTCTGATGGAGGCATCATACTCCATGGTGTATATGGACCACATCTTCCTTATCCATTCATCCGTTGAAGGGCATCTTGGTTCTTTCCACAGTTTGGCGACCGTGGCCATTGCTGCTATAAACATTGGGGTACAGATGGCCCTTCTTTTCACTACATCTGGATCTTTGGAGTAAATACCCAGTAGTGCAATGGCAGGGTCGGAGGGAAGCTCTATTTTTAATTTCTTGAGGAATCTCCACACTGTTCTCCAAAGTGGCTGCACCAACTTGCATTCCCACCAACAGTGTAAGAGGGTTCCCCTTTCTCCACATCCTCTCCAGCACACGTTGTTTCCTGTCTTGCTAATTTTGGCCATTCTAACTGGTGTAAGGTGGTATCTCAATGTGGTTTTGGTTTGAATCTCCCTGATGGCTAGTGATGGTGAACATTTTTTCATGTGTCTGATAGCCATTTGTATGTCTTCAGTGGAGAAGTGTCTGTTCATGTCTTCTGCCCATTTTTTGACATGATTATCTGTTTTGTGTGTGTTAAGTTTGAGGAGTTCTTTATAGATCCTGGATATCAAACTTTTGTCTGTACTGTCATTTGGAAATGACAGTACATTCTCCCATTCCGTGGGTTGCTTCTTTGTCTTGTTGACTGTTTCCTTTGCTGTGCAGAAGCTTTTGATCTTGATGAAGTCCCAAAAGTTCATTTTCACTTTTGTTTCCTTTGCCTTTAGAGACATATCTTGAAAGAAGTTCCTGTGGCTGATATCAAAGAGGTTACTGCCTATGTTCTCCTCCAGGATTCTGATGGATTCCTGTCTCACGTTGAGGTCTTTCATCCATTTTGAGTTTATCTTTGTGTACGGTGTAAGAGAATGGTCGAGTTTCATTCTTCTACACACAGCTGTCCAGTTTTCCCAGCACCATTTATTGAAAAAGACTGTCTTTTTTTCCACTGTATATTTTTTCCTGCTTTGTCGAAGATTATTTGACTATAGAGTTGAGGGTCCATATCTGGGCTCTCTACTCTGTTCCACTGGTCTATGTGTCTGTTTTTATGCCAGTACCATGCTGTCTTGGTGATCACAGCTTTGTAGTAAAGCTTGAAATCAGGTAACGTGACGCCCCCAGTTTTGTTTTCTTCATAATTTCTTACATTCCCACTCTTCTGGTTCAAACAAAATAGAAACTTCTCGCTGAGCACAAAACCAGGAAAACTCCCCCTGATGGTGGGCCTCCCTCTGCACAAATCAGCCCTGATGGACCCTTCCCAGTGATGCTCTGGGCCCCGCAAGCAGCTGTGCGCTGAGGGCCTCGGCAGATCTCCTGCACACTGACCAGCCCCCATGATCCACAGTCTCCCCTGCGCCTCACCCCGGGGAGCTCGGCCATGAACCCGGAGGACTGGCTCGGAGCCCAACACCAGTGGATCTCACTGGACATTACCAGCTACCACCATCCGTAACAGAAGCCCGTGAGTGGCAGTGTGGCTGGTCTGTCCACGTACCATGTCACCGCCCTGCAACAGCAGCCTTTCCACGAAGCCACGTCACCCGTGTCAGGGAACCACCGGCAGCCAGGCCAGCTCCTCACGGCCCCCCAGCTAGGCTGCCCTCGGGAACAGGACTAACAGTGCAGGAAGTGGGCGGCGCCACGACAGGGACATGACAGGGAAACTCTAACTCATGGCAGACCCTGTGTGATCCTTTGCTCTTTGTCCCTAGGAATGAGGAGCAGGACAGAGAAGCAGAGGGTGACGAACTCCAGGGTCAAGAGGAGATAAAACTGCAGACCATGGGGAAAAGGTCTCGAATCTCTTGGTCAGCAAGACTCTGAGGGGACCCAGGGCTCTTCACGCAGAAGCCGGCATTCAACAGTTCAAAGTGGGCTCCGGGGAAACCAAGCTCCCCTGGGGGCCGTGGAGCACAGGGAGACCCTACAGCTCTGAGCAGAGAGCTGGTGAGGCCCGAGGGAGTGCTGATCCACACCTGACCACGGTCCAACCACCACGCTTTCCCCCAACAGAGCTACGGGCCATTTGGGGGAACTGAGACTCTATTCCAGGTTTGTGTGTCTGAAAGCCTCCCTCCCTTTCTTTAACACGTTTCTGCCTTAAAAAAACATGTGAAAAAGCACCCGGTTACCTAAGGCATGGCAGGAATATTTTAGAAAGTACATAACAAAGTCACTGAGATGGTCTGCAGAATACCTCCTTGGGTCATAACGGAACAAACCGTTTGACTGTGAGACTGGAGCTCTGCCTCATCCGGCATGTCCACCACCCAGCGGCATGGGCTTCCCACACGCCCACAGCCACTGGCCCCCAGGCCCAGGCTCCACTCCCTCCCCGAGGAGGACCTCCCAGACCACCCTCCATAAAATAACACCCCCCTCACACGTCCGTTCCCACCACTTGCTCTGTCTCCCTGGATCTATCTGCCTTGGTGCTGTGTGTGGGGACATGTCCTCTCTGCCTCTCCCCCAAAGCATCTGAGCTCCCAAAACACAAACCACACAGTAACCAGACACTGTTCTCGCCAGCATCTGGGACATCTGGCACAAGGTAGACGTTCCACGAACACACACTGAATTAACAAACGAATAAGACAAGTCATTTAACGTCCACAAGTCACGTGTACAGAGACGGAGCACAGGAAAGCACCCCGAAAAGTGTGAGGTGAATTATGAATCAGTCAGTTCAGCAAATGCTTCTCATGGGCTTGGAGAAATAAAAAGTGAAGGCTGTGTGGGCAGCCGCAAGGCCTTGCGGTCCCTGCAACGTGCGAAACCGCCAACCTAGTTACCAACCTAGTTACCAACCCAGTTACCCAGCGCGGGTCCTAGAACTGTGGTGACCGCAGTGAGTGCCCAGTCACAGGAGCGGGGGCAAGCACGGCGCTGTTCACGGCTCACGGCGACAGGGTCCCCGCGCTGCTCAGACCTGGGGAGTTCCGAGGGGACCCACGCTCTGAACTCCTTGGCCCACGAGTGAAATCAGACACCCGCTCGGACGCTGGAAGGACAGGTCTGGCTGGGGCAATGCCCTCCGTCTCGCTCTCACTAAAACGTAAGGACTTCCTATCATTACGGCTGTCCTCCCGCCGCCCGTTTCCCACAGACCCGAGAACGGAACCCTCGCTTGTACCACGGGCCACCACCTGCCTCAGGCCGGGTTCCGCCGTGAACTCTGCCACCGTCCTCCACGGGCCGCGAGAGGGCACGGGGCCGCCACCCCAGCCGCCCTCCAGCTCCGAGGGCCAATTGCTGAGCAAGCCAATGACTCCGCCTCTGCTGGTCCCCAAGACCGCCTCTTCAGAAAAATAAACACCATTTCTGCAACAAACGTGAGCTGAATGTGGAAGACAGAGAAAGAACGGTTCTGTTTCCTGGTTCCAACAGCGGCCGAGAGCAGACGCACAGCCCGCAGATCGGTGTGCGGGCCCGGGCCGTGCTCGGAAGACAAGGCAGGGTGTCCGCGGCCGCCTCCTCGCTGTGGCCCGTGCACCTGCTGGAGGAGCAGCAGACGCCACGCAGGGACAGCTCAGCGTGGCTTCTCCTGGGAAGGAACTCCATCCAGGTTGGGTGCATTTAGGGCAAAGCACGGGCCTCACACGAGCGGCAAACCTGCACCACTATCTACACAGAACCCAAATGCTCTCAAGCCATGTGATTCTAGGAGAGGAATCTTGTCTCCAAGACAGGCAGCACGAGCACAGGGCGGTCAAGGAGAAGGAACAGTGATCGCATAGCAACGCAGGTCAGCCGGACAGCTCCAGCCTGGGCGGCTGCAGCAAACAGCAGGGACGGCCCTGCGTGCCTCCTAGGGTCGGCGGGCTGCAGGGACAAGCCCCCATGATAGCCAGCACCTCCCCAGCACCTCCCGGGGTCTGTGCCAGGCGGCACAGAAAGCAGGAAGAAGCGGCTTCTCCAGGGCCCTCTTCCCACCCACGGGGAGCCCTGTGCCACCCGAGCATGGGATCCGATCAGCAGCCCCACACCCTTCATTAAAATTCAGACGTATCATCTGCAGGGAGGACCTCTACCGGTGGCCACGCTTGGGCTGACAGCAAGCTGCACACGCAGGTACCCGGCTGGCCCATCCCAGCAGCTGTGACTTGGGAGGTCTTCACACCTCTCCTATTTGCTCCTCTTTACTGAAAAGAAAAGATCTGTAAACTAATTCCATGTATGGAGGAATCAGGGGGCAAATGGGGGAAGGGTGGTCACTTGAGACAGAAGATAGCTTCTATCCTAAACTGTACTGTGATCTAAGCTTTCTATGGCACATGGCCCTCCTCCAAAGATATCGCAAGTGCTGTGAGCCGGAAGCAGTCTACTGAGAACTACTGGATGAGAGGTAAGTCTAGGGGCACCTGGGGCTCAGTCAGTGAAGCGTCTGCCTTCGGCCCAGGTCATGGTCCCAAGGGATTGGGCCCCAAATCTGGCTCCCTGCTAAGGGGAAGCCTGCTTCTCCCTTGGCATGGCCCCCTCCACCTGTGGGCTCCCGTGTGTGTGTGTGTGTGTGTGTCTAACAAATAAAATCTTTTTTTAAAAAAGGAAAAAAAAGAAAAATAAGTCTAACATATCAGCAGTTAATTTTAGTATTTATGAGTTTCTAGTAACTTTTATAATAAACATCACCAGTTATAAAAACCTTGATGTGACAGCGAGAACGTTACAGTTTGTAAATAACATTTCTCGGCAGATCCTTCTCTTATCTTCTTTTTACGTGTCTTACCACGGGACAACTGGTCTCCAAAACCAGGCCAGAGTGAAGGTAACAGGTCTGGGGACCACCAGACCTGGGAGCCTCGCAGAAGCCTGGGACTTCCTCGACAACTGACACGCAAACATTAACAAAGAGAAAACAGCATGGCGTATGAAAAAAAAAAAAAAAAGTGCCCTGGAAAGATGTTTCTGTAAGAAAAACCTCTGACACAGACCACTGATTCTCCATGAAACGTGATGACGTAATGACGATCTGGCACTGGGCCTGAAAGGACATCTAAGAGCTTTACAGCCGTCGAAGGTTTTGGGTCGGACGTACAAGACGCGCAAGATGACTTTCAGCTCCATTCACCCTGGGGCTTTACAGTTAAAACACCCAACTCCGGCGTCCTGTGCCAGCAAAGCCGAGGGAAGGCAGGAAAACACTGCCACGGGCTGGTTTAACCTGGAAGCTCACCTTCCGGAAAACGGGAAAATAACCAGGAGCCAGAGACGGAGCCGGAACGTGCGGTCGGCAGAGGGACGCTGGAGGGAGGGGCATGGTGGGGCTGCCAGAGACGGTGCAGGACCGAACACCGACGCTGTGAGCCCGTCCAGGACCCCGAGCCCGGAACTGAGCACAGAGCACCAGCGGGGGGCCACAGAGCACCAGCGGGGGTCCCTCCACTCGCCCTGAGACCTCAGTCTACCGTCTATCGGGTTCGGTCCTGGGGCCGGAAAACTTCTCCTAAGCGTTCTAAACTCTCTCACGAAGGTCATTACATTCACAACATGAACTACAAAAAGAAGAAGAAAGCCTAAAAGATAAGGAAAGCGCCCAGTAGCTAAAATAATGGGTGACAGGTAATCATATTTTCCAATTTTTACAAATGAACGTGTCGAGTTGCTCGGCTACTTTTTCTGTGTGAGTACAATATACGAGTTTTCATTTTATTTTTTTTAAAGATTTTACCTGAGAGAGTGAGTGAGAGAGTGCACAGCCGAGGGGAGGGGCAGAGGAAGAGGGAGAAGCAGACTCCCCGCAGAGGAGGGAGCCCGATGTGGGGGCTGGATCCCAAGACCCTGGGATCATGACCTGAGCCAAAGGCATAATCAACTGAGCCACCTGGGTGCCCCCAAGTTTTCATTTTAAAAAACTGATCTATTAGCATAAACAAATTGCAAAACTAACTAATTTGCATTAATAGAAAAACAGTTAAGAACCTTTGCACTTTGGAAGCTGTATTTTGATTTCTGAAGAAAAATGGTTACAAGTTAAATACTGGATTTCCGGGCGCCTGGGTGGCTCAGTGGGTTAAGCCACTGCCTTCGGCTCAGGTCATGATCTCAGGGTCCTGGGATCGAGTCCCGCATCGGGCTTTCTGCTCAGCGGAGAGCCTGCTTCCTCCTCTCTATCTCTCTGCCTGCCTCTCTGCCTACTTGTGATCTCTCTCTGTCAAATAAATAAATAAAATCTTTAAAAAAAAAAAAAAACAACAAAGATCCCTTTAAATACTGGATTTCCGACTGAACAAATTAACCAGTTCATACGAGAAAACCTAAAGCTTAAAATCTGGGAAAGAACTTTTTCGAAAGTTTTCCTACTCCTCAACTACGAAACCCGGTTTCCGAAGTTAATCAGACACCTTGAGCCTCCACGGAGCTTCAGCCCCTCACCCACAGTCTGTCCCGCCGTGAACACAACCGCATTCTCGAAATCTTGAACTCACGGACTGCTTCCTGACTCAACCATGAAAACACAACTCCCCAGTGGCCGCTGTGTTTTTAACAAAAATCCCACTCCTGCTGAAGTGAACAGAATCCAAGTCGGTTTTCATAGCTGCGATCCATTTCACACACCCTCCTTCACTCCTAAAATCTAACTGCAAACGACAACTCATCCGTTTGAAGAAACACAAACAAATGCAAAAAGAAATCATGAAACAAAGATTTGCAAACCCTGCTCAGAGCAGCAACGGACATTCCCACCCGACACAATTAGCGGGAAAGTAAATCGAATCTTCCACAAACGGTCAAAGAACTGCCGGAAAGAAGGTCCTTCTACCACGTCTGGGTTTGGGAATGTCGCCACGGGAGGAGAGAGGATGGAAAGGCACAGGACAGCTCAGCACCGGGTACCCCTTCCCCGTCCCCCTCGGGCGGTCCTGACCTTGCTCACGGGACAGCAGCCTAGAGTCGCTGTCAGGGGCGACCAAGAAAACGCTCCTGAGTTCACCTGCTCCGTCTCACACCAAGTGTTTCGGGACTCGGGAAGGGGGGAGACCTGAGAAGACGGTGGCGCTGCACAGCTCCCCCACGAGAAGGGGGACGACACGCACAAGCACGCGGGCACGCGGTTTAGAAGCTTCCCACTGCTTCCTTACCCAAAAATGTAAAACCCAAATGCTGGGTATTTCCCAAGAAATTATAATGATCTTGTTTTTAAAAAATCGGATTATCTACTAGCATGTCTTCAGACCTAAAATCAGACCTGGGGGACCCGGCCTCCCAGGAGCAGGGCCTCGGCGGACGCAGGTGCTATGCAGGCCGCCTGCCGCTAGATGGCGGCTGCTCACAACCTATAAGCCCAGGCTCCTGCGGGCTCCCTGTGTGGTCCCCGGAGCCCAGAAATGGGACCTAGAGACAGAGACCTCCGAACAACACAATTTATTAGCAACAGATGCACGCCAGGAGCGTGCTTTCAAGTCTGGTCAACATAATAGTGCCTGTTTCTCCTGACAAGGCTTCATCAGCATCTGGAAGTAGTTCATCAAACGTCTTCAAGCATCTTACATCTGTGTGCGTCTGCGCATCAGGACGTGTGGCGGTTAGAACGCGGAGGGCTTAACCTACTGATGCACTCGAACGGTCTGGCAAACACGAAGTCGGACCAAGTAACGTCTCTCTCTGCCTTAGACTCTGGAGGACTGGACCTGCAAATGTCTGACTTGCTGGAACTTAATTTAATGACTTAGCAGCTGATTTGAACGACTTGGGTCCTTCAGCAAATGACTTGAAAATCTTCAATAGCAGGTATTTTCACCCAGACTTTGAAGCAGTTCCTCTCAAAGTTAAAACAGAAGCAGTTTCTAGGGGCGCGAGTGCCGGATCGTCTAAGAAGCGGGGAGGGGCTGAGCCCATGACCCTCTAGACTCAAGTCTGAAGGCCGAGCTCTAGTCGCAGGATCGCGGTGTCTCCAACAGAAAATTCCCTCATGCAGTGGGAGCCCGCTTAGGCAACCGCCCTCATTCAGCAGGTAAGGTCTGCACATCTGTCCGTGTCCCCCAGTCTGCTCTGTGCTGGACACAAGCTACCGGGGCTGCGAGCCGGAGAAGCGGGAATCATCATTTAACACTGTGTGCACAGGGAGAAGATGAACTGGAAGCATTTCTACAGCTGCTTCATCCTAGTCGGGTCCCCCGACGGGGCCATCCTGCACCTGCCCAGATGACCACCACGGAGCACCCCAGGAGAATCGTGACCGCACCCTATGCCACGTGGGACCAGTGCCGAGCGGCCACGGTGCTTACCTTTCCCCACCCACACTCACTTTCCAACAGCAGGAGGGCCCGACCAGGGCCGTGTGGGCAGCCGCAGGCAAGGCCGGGTTCGGGGGACCGGCCTGGGGCGGGGGTGGGGGGGCACCTGCCACAGGCACCTGGTAAGACGGGAACACTTCCAAGGACAGCATGGTCGCCAGGATGCGCGGCGCGGCGGGGTCTCCTATGTCCTTCCACAAACAGAATCTTGCGTCTAAATTAAAATCATCCCCTTCTTTGACTGACGTCCTACGTATCTTCTGACAAGATGCACCGATGAGACCTGAGCACGGCTTCTCCCGAGCACCTGCCAGGATTCGCCCTCTAAATGCCCACCGAGTTCAAATGTCACTATTCGTGAAGGTAAACATATAAACTAAGTATCAAGCATTCCTTTTCTCGCGGCTTAGTGGACTCCTGACACAGACGGCCCCTGCCGAGGACGAAGCAAGACCCACAAGCCAGGAGCAGGGAGGCGGCCGCCGGGGAAGTTAACAAACGGGCCAGAGCCCGTGTGGCTGGTGGTCTCGTCCACGCGGGGACGCTCAGCTGGTGACCTGACAGCCTTTTATGGTTACAAATGCATACCTGAGAGCGAAACACATACAGATGTTCTAGCTCACACCGAGAGCTCCAACCATTACATAAATACTGAATCTCAACAGTCTCACGCCACCAAAGATACTTCGCGGAAAGAACTGTTGCGTGTTTCAGTTCATAGTTTAAGCAACTCTTCCCCAAGTCCGTCGCTGAACTCTTCTGGGGTCTCTGGCAGGCCGCCTAAGCCACGTTACGAGTCGTGACCACAGGGTCGTAAGGAGAATGTTCTTCGTTAAAATGCAAAAAGGAACAAAAGAGCTCACGCACATTCCTCCTTCGTGAACTTCTCCATCCCCGACTTTTCGTTTTTTCTCGTTTCTGGTGACAGGCGGGAACTACGCCCCCTCCCGGGGCTCTTCAGTTTTGCTCCCAGACGACGGGCTCTCGCCAACCCGCCCAGTTTTCGAAAGTCAAGACAGAGTCCAAGCTCGAGGGAACAGCGCGGCTCAGAGGATCTCGGAAAAGCCCGATCACTCCATGTACTTCCCTCGAGCATTTCAGTCCTACTGCTATTTTGAGAAGTAGTTGCAAAATAGGATTTCTGAGATTGTTTACTAGGAGCTGGGTGACTAAGCCAGAGGCCCGAATCTATGAATTAAAACTTTCTTAAAGCTAAGGAAAGCGTTGCCATCAAATTCTGCTGGCTGAACCCAAAAGGACAGGCCCTGTGCTCTGCCTGTCCCCCACCCTGCCCAGCGTGCCCCCCACAGAGAAGGCCCCGCAGCGGCAGGCTCACACGGGGGCCAGCCCGGACCCTGGCCCAGCGTGGACGCCGGCTACTGGGGCCAAGGGGAAGGGCAAGCGGGCCAAGAAACAGAACGGGCTCCGGCTTCTCGCCAGCCAGCAGCACGCGGCCCCCGAGCTGCTCCCACATTCAGGAACACAGCCAGCTCTGCATGGGGACCCAGAAAAGCAGTATTTTGGAGCCCTGCCTCTGTGCAGGCAATTTCCAGACATCGGCGACGGCACGCGTGCAGGTGCACGTGCATGTGTGTGCGTTGTGTGCACGCATGGGAGCAGAAGGGCTACGGGTGGCTTCTCTGAGGATATCCATCGTGTGCACGGGTCACGCCTCAGCCGCGTGCTCCTATTTGCTAGAGACACCGTGGAAGTCAATACTAAGTAACTAATTTATCTGCTCTTTAAATAAGGAGCTCAGGACTCGCCAGAGATCCCCCACCGATTCGAGAGTGAGCCAAGCACACACCGCTGTCCCTATGCAGGCGACGAGAGCTGATCCAATCAAACGGGAACAAATGGGAACTAGCGGCGCAGACACTGCCCCGATCGGCCGTGATCTCTCTGAGTGGCACTCCAGAGCCTGGAAGGTTCCGCCAGCTCCCTGCACTTCACCTGTCCCACAAAGTCTATGACCCGTGCTCAGGGTCCCGAGTGACCCCCGATGCTCCCACGGGGCCACAAATGCAGCAGAACCAGACCCTCCCCGGGGCACGGCGAGCTGCCAACTGCAAACACGAACGGAAGCAAGCATCCACATCCCGCTGTAAGTCCCCAGAGAACAGCGAGCACTCACCAGCTCCCCGTCGGCCGCTGCATCTCCCCTGGCCCAGAAAACACCTTTCTCTGGCTACTATGTCCCCCTCCATTTATAACCTCCTTCTCTTTCAAAATGCTGGCGGCTCACAGATTCATGCAGGACCGAAAAAGATCCACTGGTTGTGGTGGCAGAGTTGAAGCCATAGGGTTGAGAGCCATAAGCCACATCTAAAAATACTGTGTTCATGGACGTTAATTATCCGCAGGCCTGCTGAGTCATCCCTTCGCTACCCTGGAGATCTCCAGGCTCTGCAAGGCCCGGCCGGGGCCATCCTCTCCCCACGGTGTCTGCGTCTGCCTGTCTGTCCTCACCCTGAGCTGCCCGCACACACGGTCACAGGGCGACTCGCACGCCGCATACACACACACACGACTCCCCATGACAGAACCACAGCGTGCGCCACCGGGAGGACTACAACGGTCAGCAACTCTCCAACCTGATAATTACACCTGCGACCCTCGGTCCTGCGAACGCCGTCATGTCCCCACAGTCACAAAGTCCAAAACCGAAAACATGAACACACCATTCTTTAAAAGGAGAAAACGTGTGTTGAGGCCATTTTTTAAAAAACTGAGAGCATCAATCCATCCCCTTAAGGCCATCAGGAGACTGACCTTCAGCGCCACCAGGAGCTAAGGGCCCGAAATACAAGGTCGCCTCTTCCGGCCTCTGTTCATAGACTTCTGTCCACTTCATGGTTTACAGAACACACCATACCACAACTAAAACATGCAACTGCAAAACCTGAAGTGCTTATTTTTAGCATCTGGCTAAAACTCTACTAGTCATATGCAATCGTCCTGTTGCTTTAAAACCACAGCTCCAACCGGCCGGCATCCAGATGGGTCCCGCGCGGCCCTCTGCACCCTCCCTGGACGGCTTCTGCTCCACGGGGCTGACTGGCCACCGGCTCGCACGTGCCCACACAGGAGCTCACCGGCCGTGGGACAGAAACCACAGCTGTCCTGCTCTGTGGCCACAAGAACGAGGGCCTTGGCCTTACACGCCCCCCCAGGGGCTTCTGCAAAGCACCCAGGGCCAGATACCAATTTCTGGTGCTGAAGATAAGTTACTGAAAAGCAGCCGAGCAGACGCAGGGAGCGAGGCATGGACCACTGAGGTAGGACCACTGAGGCAGGCCACCCTCCTCCGCCACCACAGAGCCAGGAGCGAGGAAGACAGTTTGGGGGGGCCCGGGCCCACCGTCCTGACTCACCTCCCTCCAACCACCACCAAGCCCGTGTCTTTGATCACTGCAGAGTGATTATGTGTGCGTGTGCAGGTGTGTGTGTGCGCATGTGCATGGGGGGTTGGTCCGTGCACAGCCATGATGGTGTCCAGCAGAGCATAGTCTGGTGAGCCATGGGGAATGCTGCATCCACCCTCCCAGTCCCCGGGCAGCAAATCCCGTGTCTCTGTGTGGCAAGGAGAACACACCGGGCCCTGCTTCTTGCAAAGGTTCCACGCCCACGGCTTAGGCATCCAGGGCAGGAAACAGGACCAACAATCCTAACTTTCCTTGAAAGCACCTTGTGAAGTGGCTTCCCCGCGCCACAGCACAACACAAGCCAGCAGCTCCCAGGGGACACGGTCCCAAAGAACGGGGTCTGCAAAGGCACCACAGGTCAAAGGGCACCTCAAGGCCCGACCCCTGCTTGCCGGACACCCTTTCGGCATGTTCCAACAGGGTCTCGGCGCTGCTGAAACATGAGCAGGGACCAAAAGGCTCACTTCGCCTGTTGAAGGAGTGCATGCGCACGGGTGCTGCCTAATCACGGGACACTCTGCGGTTTGGGTAAAACTACGAGGTGCTCACGGAGTCTACAAAGTGGCAAATGAGATACCTTCCAAGGGAACAAAGAGCACAGCACAGCATCCCTTTACTCCACCCCCCTGCCGCGCCGTCTGTCTTAAGCTATTATACCCACATGGTGGGTCTCGACGATGACCCAGCCCCCGGGAGCCGTCTGGCAACATCTGGAGACAGTCTGGGTTGTCTCTGGGGTTGAGGGCTGCTGGCGTCTAGGGCTGGAGACCAGAGACACTGCAGAACACCCCTCAGAGCCCAGGACAGCCACCAGCTCAGAAGTCAACAGCAAGAGGCTGAGAAGCGGGGGCACCTGGGTGGCTCAGTGGGTTAAGCCTCTGCCTTCGGCTCAGGTCGTGATCTCAGGGTTCTGGGATCGAGTCCCGCAACAGGCTCTCTGCTCAGCGGTGAGCCTGCTTCCCCTCTCTCTCTGCCTGTCTCTCTGCCTACTTGTGATATCTCTCTCTCTCTCTCTCTCTCTGTCAATAAATAAATAAATAAAATCTTTAAAAAAAAAAAAAAAAGAGGCTGAGAAGCCCTCGGCTGGAGCCCAGATCTCCCGGATGGCACCTGGGGCAGCCCCAGCACTCTCTACAGAACAGGAGCCCCAGCAAAGGCTCAAGCGGTCCCAGGCAGGCTGGCCTGCTGATGGGGGACAGGAGGCCCCCGAGGCCTCCAAGAGTGGTGAGACGCTCTCAAAGCATCCAAGAGGGTGGGCCAAAAGGGGACCAGAAGGGGACAGTTCCCGGAGGCGTGTAGACCGGGAGGGGAGGCGTGAGGACCGAGGAACCAGGCACCCGCACTGAGAGCAGGGCACGTGAGGAGGTGTCCCGATGAGAGGGGCGGGGTTGGCAGAGGAGGCCAGGACAGCCTGACATCCACGGGCTCTCGGTCCCCTTTTATCTTCCGGACACTCAAGCATGTTATGATGATCCAACAGCGGGTCTGCTCAAATTCGATTTAAAAACCAAGGTGAAGGGTTCCTCAGTTACACAGACAAGCACAGACATAAACCCCTTTGTGTTTTCACAGCAATCCCGTGTTAGTGTGTGACACACACATTTCTTACTTCAGTGCCTCGTCTTCACCCGGGCAGGGGACAATGGCCGGCCCTCTCCCCTCTCAGCTGGGCTCACAGGACAACTGCCCGTGGTTTGGATGCCCAGCTGTAATCCCAGCGGGGGATGGGCAGCGGAGGGCCGTGTCCATCTGACGGGCTGGGGATCCATCTGGATGAGTGGCGTCCACTTGAGCTGGACAGCATCACGCACCGCAATCTGCTTAGCAGCCCACTCCTGTGAGAAGCAGCCAGTGGGAGGTCACGTCTAGTCCAAGCCTACCCGATGCAGGACACTCCTGTCCCTCTGTGCTGGCCCCTCTATCAGGGCGGGCGTCACCCGCACACGTGCAGGAATGGTGACAAGCATCCGTGCACGCTGACGCCGACATCGCCGCCACCTAACTGGAAGCTGTTGTGTCCTCCAAAGCCTCCAACGCACACCAGAAGCCTGTGCAGACAGCTCTCCTGGCTTGGCTGGCCCTTCCCTTCCGACATAACCCTTCTCGGCTTTGCAAACCCGCCTGCATCCGTCAGGGCTTCCCAGCGTCGGCCAGCAGCTTTCCGTACACCCACGAGATGTGCTAATTCCCAGGAGACAGTCACATTCCCCTTCACCGTGAGTCCCAAGAGTTTCACTGATGATCCAGGAACAAACGGGGTCTCCCTCTCTTAGAGACGGAGGCACAGCGCACACCTGGGAGCATGCAGACGACTGTCGGCACTTCCCCCCGCCCCGGTCTCGCACCTGCCCAGCGCAGACTCGGGTGCAGAAGCCAGCGGTGGGGGTCTCCTGGCTGCAGACCCACCCGCCAGAACCCTGGAGGAGGGCGGGTTAGTGAACTCTGACCCCCTCCAGAGAGCAGGTTACAGCCCCCTCCGCCGCGTCAAGAGTAAAACGCAACAGAGTGCCAGACCACCAGCCCCGCACACAGCCTGACCCCGTGAATGCCGCGGTCGGGCGGGAAAGGCCACCCCAGGCCATGTGGCCGTGCCCCCTTCACACTCGTGGCCTCTGGACGGTGAAACAAAGCACGGGCGGGCGCAGAAAATGAAACCAAAGCAGAGTCGAACAAAGTCCTCTGAGGGGAGCACTCCTGAGACCCGCTGGGGTCGGGTGGGCGCCAGCGGCCGAGTCAGGGGCAAAGCAGCGCGTCCCCCCCACCCTGGTCCCACACCAACGCACTTCCTGGGACCCATCGTTCTGCGTGCCACCTGCCGCCAGGGACAACCGAGAGTCCGAGTGCAGCCTAGCTCCGCGCGGCCACGCAGACCCGGCAGCAGAGGGACCCGCGGGACACCCCACGGCGGGAAGCGTGCCCGTTCCAGGGCACGAGCAGGAAACGGCGGCACGCTCCCCCCCAGGGTGTGCCCAGTGGTACCCCTGTGACGCCGGGAGAGCGAGACAGTGGGGGGCGGGGCACACGGGACATGGAAGAGGGGCCTTTCGAGACTGGTAAATGCACGTGAGTCCCTGGTGACTGTTCTCTGTTCTCCCTCGCTCCCAGGAAACCACCGCACGCTGTGCTTGGATTTCCCGTGAGGCACCGGCGCAGCGCACAAACGTTCCTGGCAAGGTGTAGGGGCCAACATCTAGAATGCTTTGAAGCAAAGTCAGCCTAAACTCTGGGCCTCAAAGGGCACCGGGCTGGCTCAGTCGGTGGCACATGCGACTCTCCATCTCGGGGTTGTGAGTTCAAGCCCCAGGTTGGGTGTGGAGCCTGCTTACAAACCCCAACAAAACTGTGAACCTGGAAACACCGGACAGATCCCTGCTCAGAGAGGCCTCACCTCCCAGTCACCGGCCAAAGCCAAACCCGCGAGCTCAACACACCTGGCCCACCTCGCTTCAGACGGGAGAGAGAGCTGTGCGATGTGAAGTTGACAGAAGGTATCATTTCCGAGACGCACACAGCCAGTGGATGTGTGTACACGTACACGCTCCCAACACACACACACACATTCACACACACACAGCCAGGAGACAGGAGCCCAGAGAAACGAGTCCACAAAAATTAATGCTGTCCTTACCGTGTTCGTTCCCTGCAGGAGTATGTACTGTAAATTCATGAAAATCCTATTTTTGTAAGATCAGAAATCCCAGAATAAAACCCTTGGATGACCAACATTCCACTGTCAAATTTAATTAATGATGAATATTTCATTATCAAAATTAATAAAATCCTATGACCTTCAACTTGTGCCCAAAAGACTGCAGAGAATCCTACCACCTACACAACACTTCTACCAAATGAAATTTAAAAGAAAAAAACGAAGAAGACTATTTTGAAGCAAACAGTCAAAGCTAGTTCTGAGAAACAAAACACGAGGCGCTTGAATTTCACCTCAGGAAGGAGGACTGTGCCAGTAGGAACACCGCCGTTCATGCACCAGAATTCATGACGGGGACAGGAGGACACAGCTGTTCCAGGCGGGGCAGA
Source organism: Eira barbara (assembly GCA_020311275.1). Lineage (NCBI taxonomy): Eukaryota > Metazoa > Chordata > Mammalia > Carnivora > Mustelidae > Eira > Eira barbara. The sequence continues at coordinate 2,777,455 of JAHRIG010000025.1, read as the reverse complement.
GACACCTGCTGCTGGTTGTGTAGGGAGCAGGGGTCAGCCTCCGTCCACTCCGGAGAGCACCCAGGTGGCCCAGCGGTGGGGCCAGTATGAGACCCCCGTCCTCCGGTCAGGGACCCCACCTGAGTCTGGAGAGATGGCATGTGGCTGGCGCCATGGGCAGGCCAGCAGGCGAGGGCATGGTGCGTGGGACCCCGCATCCGGCCCCCAGGCTGTCCCAGGAGTGGCCATAGTGGCAGAGTCCCCCACTCTCAGGTCTCAGATCCAGGCATCCATTCTCCTGCGTCCAGGTTTTCAAAAGCAGTTTTAGGACTGGGGACACTGGCTTCTTTCTGCAGGAAGACAATTCTGGAATGTTCCAAGAGCCACCCCAGGACACCCGGCCGGTGCCACCCAAGGATTCTATAAGCCCTGTACTATGTGTGCTCCTGCCTGAGACAGACGGCAGCTCCCGGGGCCTGAAGCCTGGCAGGTAAAACTGCCTCGCTCTGCAGGGGAGGAAAAGCCCGAGGCCTCGGAAAGCTCCAGCTTGCTCAGAGAGAAGGGAAGCTATCCTACTCCTGGCCACTGCAGTCGCTCACCTGGGTGCCATGTGAATCAGGACGGGCAGTGAGGAGGGGTTCTCTGCCCGGGGCTCGCGGACGGGCTCGCTCAGCCCCTGGAGCCCACCTGGCAGCGACCGTGCAGGGCTCACACCCACGCAGCAGGCCGGCGCCCAGATGCCCTGCGCCAGCTCCCACCTGCCTGCCTGGCCACGCTCGGGACAGTGTCCGGCCGCGCTCCTGGCCCTCCCAGCAAATCAGCCAGTGGAGCGCACGTGGTTTCCGGTGAACACGAGCTTTCAGGCGCCAAAACCAGAAGAGCAGCTGGAACCCTAAAACAGCCCCCCTGTGACATGCTGCGGTCTTCAGATGCCGTGTTCCTGGGGCAGCAGAGAAGCAGGCTGACCTTCCGGTCAGCGCCATCCAATAAACTCTCTCCAGGGAAAGAAATGCCCTGTCGTCTCCCGGCCCACACTGCAGCCTCAAGTGGCGAAGGGCCCGCACGGGGACAGCGCAGCCGTGCATCCAGTCGTCCTGGATAATCTCATGTGTCCCGCTTCTGAGATAAACGTCACCGGCTCGCCAGCTAGGGACAGCTCTCTCTTCCTCCTGATTCCTGAGGACTAGCTCCCAAAATACGAGATTAACAGACTTCCCCCAACACCCCGTATTTCCGACAAGAAAACTCCTGTGCGGTGAAGCGAGCAGGGCCTTGCTTTCACTAAATACAAGTAATTCTAAGCGCGAGCTCTTCACAGGGATCATGAGTACCCGCGTCCACAGGCAAGACAATGTTTCCGGACGCTGGAAAACAGCGGGAAGAGGAAGGAGATAAAGCAAAATCACGAACATTATCACGGGCTGTTGATCCACGGAGAGGACAGAATGAGAGAAGCGTTGGTAACCCCAAACAAGTCACAAAATACAAAAACCAGAAGCACCAAACCCAACACGTTCTCGGACCGCATCTTACTCTGGCCTCAGGAGCCCAAACGCCCAGCCCTGCACGTCGCTGTCCACCCGACGAACGAGGGGTCCGCTCTGAGCGCCAGGCCACCTGTCAGCCGCACGAGGGGCGCCGCGTCCATCTCCTGTAATACCCGGGTATCCCCGCCCTCAGGCAAAGTGCAAAACCACACACCTGCCTGTCCTTCTAGCAGAAAATGCTTAAGAAAACGTCGTAGACACTTTTCAATTATCAGACACTGAGATAAGGAAAATGGCAAAGCCCGTAGACCTACCTGACTTCCAAATAACCTGAGAACGAAAACATCTGAACCCGAGGGCATCGAGTCCTAGACTTTCGGAGGGGACAGAAAGTGCCAGCAGATGGGAGGCCACCACAAAGAGGGGTAAACAGAGGCATGGCAGCAGCCAGACGTCACCAAGAGATGATCCTTGGAAGCAGCAACTCCAGGGACCGACTGCCCAATTGGGCCCCATTTCTGAGTGTGGGCTCAAGGCAGCAAACGTCATCCCGCTCACTGCTCCTGCAGCTTCCCGGGCAGGGGGCCCAAGCTCTGTGCTGGGGACTGGGGGTACGGAGAGCCCACAGGCACATCCCCCCGCAGGACAGGAAGTGGGCCGCCCTGCTCAGCCTCCGTCTGCGCTCCTGGACGGCACCTCCAACACGCCCCGCACGCCCCCTCCCCCCCGATCCGCAGGAGAACAGAACGCGTCCGCACACACTCGACAAACTGACCTGGTGACTGCGGGTCAGCCCCGGCGAGAGAGTGGCTATAGATGACTCCCCCCGTCTTGCTCTGAGGGGCTGCAGGATGCTGGAGGGCAGACTGGGACAGGGAGGCATGCGGACGGAAAAGGCAGGGAGGCCGGCCGGCCGCCCTGTGCGGCTCCAGTGACACAGGTGACCAGGCCAGGCCCTCACACTTTAGGGTGACCGCAGAGGCCTGGGCTGCGTTCCCTTCACGGGTGTTCCTAAGAACGCTGGGCCTCTTTCCCAGTCTTCTCTGTCATGGTGAAAAGCCCCAGCTGAGTCCAACGTCCCCCTTATCTGCACGCAGCCCCGTCTCTGGGCTCCCGTCAGCACACAGTGGTCGAGCGGACGGAGGGCTGCTCCCTCCTCTGACTGCATCTGGGAAGACGAGCATGTGGAAACCCAGGTCCTCCAAGAAGGACTGAGAAAGTGAGATGCTGTCGAAATAGGGCCAAAGATCCAGGTCACGAGCGTCCCTCCTGAGGAGGGCTCCCTGCCAAACTCGCCCGCCTCCCCAAGTCGAAAAGTTGTTTCTCAAATCCCTGAAGTAGAATTTAGTAACCAATCTCGCTACTACATGACTTTGAAGTTCTGCGTACACCGGCACAGGGAACACAATGCACACAGAACATGACCGTGTGTTCACGTCTGTGAGTGAGAGGCGGCCATCTGGGGGCAAACACTGGCACGTTCCTCAGTTCTGGCCGAAAGCCCCTTAACCGTGCGCACTGGACCCCATTCGCCTTGGGAGTCCCTGCGGCACCAAGGCCGGCGAGGGGTCGCTGGATCAATCCGTCCATCGACCGACAGGCAGATCCTAGGACCAGAGTAAGAGAAAAATCCCTTTTCTACACAACCACACGGGCACCTGTGAGCTAAACTCACTTTTCAGGTTGTGTGTACAAGACAAAGGGCGCTTTTCTGAAAAAGTGAACTGCAGAATGACGGGGATTTCTAACTGCCTCGAGGCTTCCTGTATTTCCTACCATTTTTGGAGGCGTTCCCAAGTTATTTATCCCTTCGTGTGAGTCGGGTGTGATTTATCCTCTCAAATACTCAACCCACCCATGGCCCTCGTCCCCACCCTGCCGCCCCCAGACCAGTTTTATGCCCAGACAGAAAATGCTTCCCAAACCTGACCCACTTCTGGCGTGAGTTCAGTACGACCGGATAAAGCTAGAACCGAAACGGTCTTCCAAGAGGGACCTAAGCACACGGCACTAGCGAGCGAAAGGCGTCCCGGAACCCTGGGAACAAAAATGCTCCGACACAATCTCGACGTACCGGGAACCACGGCAATCGGCCTGTTCACAAGGCTTCATTACCTGGTTTCTCAGACTGATAAAATATTGAAGTTTATAGAACTACCAAATCGCTTAGCGTTCACATCAACTTTTATTTCTGAAAAAATGAAACACTGAAACAGGAAGGTTTTTTTTGAGGAACTCCCGATGCCATCAAAACCGTATTACCCTTTGCCTTTTCTCCAAACAAATTCGCTTTAAAATTATTTCTCATAGGGTTGTAAAGACTCGCATCGACACATATTGCTAAATATTTAAATTAAATAAGCTAGATCATTCCCTACTATTCGGCTGCCAGCACTACTGATGGGTGGCTTCCAACCTGCTGTGCAAAATCCTACTTGTTCTGAAACCGGTCGTCGTGTCTCTTTCGGGGATAGCGTACTAGCACATACTTCAATGAGATTTCACTGAAAAATCACCTGATTTGAATACTAACACACTACAGTGATTTTCCTCACTTGGGAAATTTTTCTGAAAGTTTAAGTAAAGTTTTAAAAGTTGGCTGATCCCAGAGCCGATCCTCTCCTGCCCTGTCTACCTGAGGACGGCAGAGGCCCGGGGGAAGCACGCCATCAGCCTTCGTGATCTGGTGACCTCGAGAGGGCTCGGGGCTTGAGCCACGACCAACAGCCCAGACGGACCGAGTCTCGCCGACAGAGCCGTCCCTGGGGCTTCTCCGACTTGTCTCACCTGAGAAGGGTCACCTACTTCACAGCACCGGAGCTTTTGAAGGACTTTCCTCTTGCCGAACTGGCTTACTTAGAGTACCTATGTGAAAGGTCAAAGGAGGGAGTAAAGTCTACGTCCGCTCTTAAATCACAACGTTAATTTCTTTTCACCGACGTGTGATGAGCAGGACGCGATAAACCAAGGGACTCTTCATGTTCCCAGCAAATATTCTGTATTAAACCTACACCACAGATCAGGCCCTTGATTCAGTTTTCAAGTGAAATGACATGTACACACACATATATGTACAAACACATGTGCGTGCACGCGTGTGTACAAATAATCACGATCATCCTCACATGCTGCACACACACAGGCTCACGCACACAGGCTCACACACAGAGGAACACACACACACAGACACACAAGCACACACACAGGCTCTGAAATGCTTCACCACCACGGACCACCTTGGGGACCAAGGACCACACGACCTTGAGCTAGCTAAGTGGGACTTTGACACAGCAAAACTGGCCCAGAGTCGTGAAGGCAGGAGTCTGAGATGTGAGGATGAGGCCAGCGCACCCCCACGCTCACTGCCTCCCTGACGACAGGAAGCCCCCCCGGCTGGGACCCCGGCTAACATCACTCAGCGTCAGCGTCCCCAGCGCTGCCCACAGCAAGGAAGGACAGAGTTCAGCGCGGAGGGACCACAGACAGGGAGACGGGGCAGGGCTTGTGTCTGCAGAGGGTCCCATGGGTCCTGGGCCGCAGCTCCTGAGGTCTCAGACTCGGAGGAAGGTTTCGGTGGCACGAGCCAGGCTGGTCTGGAAAAGTCGCTGTGAAAGGAAGAGAGTCTGCTGGACCCTTGGAGCCGGGGACCGCCGCCGCCCGGGAAGGAACGCCTCAGTGGGGCGCATCGGGAAGCGAACTTCTCTCGATTCAACCGCACAGAGAAACCGGCCGAAAGGGCCACGGGGACATCCATTCTCTGTCCCAAAGACCAAGTTCACTTCAGAGTCGCTGACTCGACCCAGACTCTCCTGGCTCGGCCTCCATGCCTGAAGCGGAACCTGGATCCTTGAAAAAAGCGCTTCTGGGAAAGCCAGCATCCTTCCGACCGAGAAGATACTTTTAGCAACCGTTTTGGGACCAACCACCAACCAGGTCCGCTTGCACGAGTCAGTAACATACTGGTGGTGACCTTCCTCCATAACTGTAAATTAAATTCACTGGTTTACACGAACAGAACAGACTCCTTCCCACGCGACAGCCTTCCCCAGTAAATGTGGGATTATTCTGAATAAAAGGTGACCTTCTAGCGGTGCACACTTAACCGCTACTCCTTCCCGAAAGGGAAGGAGAGACTCCGGAGAAACAAACGTCAACTCAGGAGTGAAAGGCAACTCCGCAGGATGACCGTCCCGGAAGCAGCAAAAACGTCACAGCAGGAAGCCGCACCCAAGTCACGTGGAGGCAGCCGGTTTCCCAGGAATAATGTGTTCTCGCAAATCACGCCTTACAAAAGAACCACGCCACTGCTTCTCTGATAAGGCGAAGCTGGTGAAGTTGCCCAGATCCACGGTCACGTGTCGGTGCGTCCCTGGGCATGGCCGTCGCGGGTTCCCTGGGCACGGCCGTCGCAGAGGGCTGCATGTGCTTTACGCGGCGTCCGGAGCCACAAACTTCCCTCTCGAAGACCGCGAACCAGAGCTGCCCATTATCCTGCTTGCAGGTTTTTGGGTTTTAGTCCAATATTTAATCCTGTTTCAGATCCTAAAACATAATCCAAGCCCAAATGCCAGGGGAGAACAGTGCAATTTAGTTCTCCTATAAACCTCAAGAAACAGAAACCAAGCGTTCCCGAATGTGGACCACACAGATGTCACCTGAAACATCCCAACACCTGAGCAGTAAACAGGAGGCCGTCTTTAATAAGTCGTAACCACACACCTGAACCTCTACTGTAACCGAGAAGAAGGTTTAAAGTCTCATATGAACTAGAACATTATCGCTGGGGGGGGGGGGTACATCTGAAAACACACATTTCCCTCCTTTTCTTAAATACCGCCTCCTTCCTGGGTTGCCTGCAAATACATATATTGGTATCTCCACACGTCACCCTTCATTCCTCTGCCCTCCCTCCTCCAGAGTAAAGCGGGCTGGGCTGCCATCTCAGTTACGGCTGCCAGGAAACCTCCAGCCATTCTCACGCTTAGCAAACAGCCCGAAAGACCCCCATAAATAACTCGGAGAATAAGGGTCAGCACGGTCTGTGATACAGAGAAATACATAGATTTTCACAACGCTCCTCAGCCTGAAACCATTTGGCGGGACTTGGCACGTGCTCTCTGCAAGGCGCCTTTGAACTCGGGATGCGTCCACTGTGGAACAAGTACTGTGTGGTTCGTCTGATCCCCGTTCCCGAAGTCAAAGAGCGGGCTCTCCCTTGTCCCCGAAGGGCACCAGTCCGGGGGCACAAATTTAGCCCAAAACCTTTTACTTGACGCTTCCCGCCCTTTCAACATCTCATTAACCCATGAAAACATGGAGACTGGAGCCATAAGGGTGACTCCAGGCACCTCAAAAAACTTTCAAACTCTGAAAAGTGTCTTCACAAAAATCTGAAAATATTCTTGACTCTTTGTTGTCGCCAAGCATCTCTGCCAGCAAAATGCATCAATTTCTCCACCACGTTCTTTGTCGAAATAGTTAAATACGTGCGTAATATGACGATAATTTCATTATCTTTAGCAATCATCTTAGGTAAGCTGCATTCTGTTACCTCAACGTTTATCACTGGTATTTTTTTGATGCTTTCAGCCAAGAAGTAATAAAACTTGAAAGGATTTTCTTCTCCTTTTTTTGATGTAACTAATTATATCAACTTGATGGCCTTCAATTAGAGAGAATACTACATTAAACATTTTATTAGCCCTAAAAAAAGTTCACAGTTCCTTTTATGGAATTACTGACGTCACTGATTTTCCGCAGAAGTTATCAGAAACTCCTTGGTCAGAATGCGCACCAGCTCAACCTTTGAGAAGCAGTGACATATAAATACACAAAAGACAAAAGCATGGTCACCTGTTAAATGTGAAATTCTACAGTTTTGCTAGCTATCAAGATGCAAATCAGCCTAACAGTCAAATATGACTGTGAATTCTTAAAATCAACTTATATACAGTTTTTTGGTAAAATAATTGTATCAGTAAAATACAGTATCGTAAATTCCTCTTTCTCGATGCTTTTGGGAGAGGGTTGTCCCCACTATTTCAGCACGGGGCATGTGGGCTTTCACTAACAATCACTCGCCCTGATCATGGATTAAAATAAACTAAATTAAGATACGAAGAGAAAAGTAGAAAAAAGATTGTTTCTCGGATTCGCCTCGTATGTGGAAAAAAACCAAGATGGAAACAAAAATCTTTGAGCAACAGCCGCGCCTGAAACGTGATTAGTCCCCGCTCCCCCCTGGAGACCTACGGTACGGCTGAGCGAGAGACAAGGAACACTTCGCGACACACAAAGCCTTCAGCTGGGAAGCCCAAAGTGACCAAGCAATGGCGGAGCCGGTTGCTGGTGAGCGAGGACCCAAGTGCCTCCCTCCTGGCGATGGACACTGTAAGCACGTGAGGGCGGCAGAGGGAGGTGGGGACCCGGGCACCCCACTTCCCCCAGCCCCCAGCCAAGCGCCTCTCTCAGGGCCTCACGAAGAAAGCCCATCCACCCTCTGGGAGAAGTCGCCACTGGGTCGCAGCCGTCCTGCCCCGCAAACTCGGCTGTCACTCTGTCACTCTGACAAGTGACGTCTCGGCTTCCCGAGGCCCCGGGGGTCTAGTGTCCCGCACTGTACCCTGGGCTGTGCACAGAAGCTCACGACGCAGCAAGTTTGAGAAAGGTCTGTAAAACCGTCATTTTCCAGACGCGTGCAGGTGTAAGTGCAGACACACGCCGCACGACAGATGGACGAGAGGGACCACGGACACACCTGGGAAGGAACGGCTGGACCAGAACAGCGAAGCCTGATCGTCTCTGAGCCGCGGGAGCCCTTTCTCCTTCCTCATCCGTGACGTCTGTGGTAAAACAGACGATAAAACTGCCCGTCCTCTCGTACGCCCTGACCCGTCCACCTTCGTTGCGGACCCCAATGCCAGGGCGTCACTGCTGGGCGCCAGGCCCGGTGCACAAGTGAGCTGTCGGTGAAGGTCCGCCTGACCAGGGACCCGGGGACGCAACCCGGCTCCAGGGGCTGCGACAGTCTCGTCCATCCTCTGTCCGACCCCTGAATTTGTGCAGCCCCCGCTTCTCCGTAGTCAGTCTTCCTGCTTCCACGTCCTGACACCTGGGTGGGCTAGAGCTGCAGCACACGTGCTGGGGACGCGTGTCAGCAGCGGCACCCCTCAGTGGTCACGGCGCCCCTGCCGGAGCCCCCCACCACGGCCCGCCCGCTGCTGCACTGCATGGGCACAGGCCACACACCTGAGCTCCAGAAAGGCAGCCTACTGAGCCTCGAATGGCGGGAAAGTGCCAGACACATGCAGAAGGCAACCCGCCACATCATGGCCATGCGTGGTTCTCAGTTTATGTGGGGACGCACCCCTGCGGGGACTGGATGGGGGGGCGGGGCACGAGCGTTCCATCACATCCTGGAAATCCGTGGGTACCTGCAACCGTGTCCTGCACCTGACAGAGGATGGCGAGAACCCGGCCCCGAAGTCAGCTCCTGTGCCTTTAAAGTCTCTGTGCTTCTGCGGCCTTTACAGCATCTCAGAAGGTGCGTGTAGTCACGCCTCCCGAACATGTTACGTTGTTTTCTCAAGAAACCGTTTACAAGCTAGTTATGCAAAATAAAAATGCGTTTTTTATCAGAAGATTTTATACCCTGCCGTTAAGTTCCCAGACAAGTCCGCAGACGGGTACGTGACCACCCAAAAGTAAACCGCGCTCCACAGACAGCAACCTTGTGAAAACCCCGTTAACAGTCACGACACAGGTTCTTTTCACAAGTTGTGCACGCAGGTGACCCAAAACGCCATACACAGACGAGAACGAAGAGGCAAGATTCCACAAGCGATCCGTCGCTGGCCAGAGCAGCAGGACACAGACGGTGTCTGACAGTCCCCAGTGCCCCTTCCCCAGACCCGCACGCATCGGCCCCACTCTTCTCACAGGCCCACCCACATTCAGGGCCGACCTCGGATGCAGAAACGCTCCAGAAGGGAGGGGAGTCAGAAGCAGTTCAGGAAGGGACGCCCGGGGGACTCGGTCGGGGGAGCGTCCGGCACTTGGTTTTGGCTCCAGTCAGGGTCTCAGGGTGGTGGGATCAGCCAGCATCGGGGTCCACGCTTGGCGAGGAGTCTGCTTGAGATTCCCTCCCCTCCCTTCTCCCCTCCCCCTCCAAACCAGCTCTCACTCTAAGATAAATAAGTAACATCTTTAAAATAACAGAGCTCAGGAAAGGGAGCTGCAGTTATATAGTCTGAGGTGACATTCAGGTCACCCCCAAATGACAGGGGGGTCCACAGACGTGCCAGCAAGACGGCTCAGGCCAGTCGCGGCCCTCCCAGCCACCCTGTGCAGACGACCTGTCCCCGCACCCAAGCAGAAAGTCGAGGGTCCCTGCGGGCAGTGGAGACAAAGCTGGCCCATCCTGGGTCAGGGCTTTGGGGGGTGGTAAGAAGCAGGTCACGTGTCCCTGGGCTCTGTCCAGGACTGGCAGGCTGCAGCCTGAGCCCCAAGTGAGCTCTCCCTTGGCAAACCTCTCCCCCAAGAAGAACCTGCCGGACGGCCCAAGAGCTGGCCAGATGGGCGTGCTGGGCGTGCTGGGCACACGGGGCCCACCCTCCATGCCGCCGACACGTCCACCGCGCCGGGACGGGGGGCGAACGACACCCTCCCTGGAGCTGCCAGGACCGCCAAGCACACTTTCTCACGGGCAGAGGAGCGACGAGATGCTGCACGAGACACTGTTCATGTTGGGGCAACACTCCCTGTCTCTCTTATTTCCCTCACTGTCAGAACGCACACAGACTACCACAGAAGGGGCACTTTCAGAGCAAAAAGGAGTATCCGTGGAGAAGACGTGCCCATTGATCTCAGTCACGCGAGAGTTCCACGGCCTTTCCATGTCCTGCATGGGTCAAACTATAGCACTCTGGCCATTTGAAGGCCTTTGGAATTGTGACAATTCATTAATACACCAGACTGTCAACGACTATTGGTGTCATTTTAAGTAAAGCTAAGACTACGTGAGCAATTTAAAGTAAACCCCAGCAAAATTCAGCCAAAATACTAAAACACAAGCAAAACACAGCCCTACTGTACGTGCTGATAAAGCCACGTGGGTCTTCAGTGGTATCACTGAGAATCAGTGGCACGAACGCGGCAACTTACTGGAGACGCACAGTGCGTGCCCGAGAGGAGGCTCAGACAGGGCTGCTCCTGGGAGGACACAAGGACAGAAGGCAGGACACCGCTTCGGCCCAGCTGCGCTAAGAGCGGTCTTCTGCCTGCAGGGCTGTGTCCTAGCTCCTCCCCAGGAGGCAGGGGTGAAGCCACACACTTCTTGGCCGGCCCAGCTCACGGAGCCCCGACCATCCTTCCACACCCTCAGACAGTGGGGAGCACACAGAAGCAGGGCCCAACCTGAGAATGCTGCACCAGCCGGCCGCCTGGAGCCTGCTTTCCGCCACAAGCACGGGGCTCTCCGGGGAATCGTGGGGGTGGCAGGCACCCAACGGCAAGCAGCACCAACGGGGCTGAGATCAGTCACAACACGACGCCCGCGACCGCATTTCCACATGGTCTTTCCAAGGGAGGAGACGCCTACGAGTCCCCAGAAGGAAAACAACTGTGGGATTTTTTTTTTTTACAAGGTCCAAAGGGAAAAGTCGCCCAGACCAAACGCCAGGACTGCAAGCACGTCCCCTACTGGGTGCGAAGTGCGAGGACCTGGCCTCGGACACCCCGGGAGTGACAAGGCGGACAGGACACATGGCAGCAGGCAAGAAGGCTCACCTGAAAGGGCCTTCAGGTGACGCGGGGACTGGCCGCCGGCTCGCACAGGCCTTATCTCAAAGGAACACCAGGTTCCAGCACCTTCTATTTCAATGACAGACCAATCTTGTAAAATAAACTCCGGATCTCTCTGCATATCCTGAGAGGCTGGAGGCGTGCGAGGAGCCCCTGGTTTTCGTCAAGTTGTCCTCTGTGCCGTGGAACCCACGGCTCGTGTCAGTCACTCATCACAGTTCAACCAGGGACAAGGAATTCCCTCGGGAACAGTGATTCGCCATAGATTTTTTTTCCACATATATTTACTTAGTATTTGATTAAACCAAAACTAAGGAAGGACCGATCATACACAGATAAAATCAACTGAGAACCAGAAGAAATATGTGCCCTAAAAACGCCACAGCGCACGGATGTCCTCCGCCGCCGCCGGGGGAGAGCGAGTAGATCCTGGACCGTCGTCACTCCCTACTGTGAAGATCACAGCCCAGAGCGCGGGGACCGCTGTGACCACAGAACAGCCCTCCGTGTGTCAAGCATGATCTGAGGAACGGGTTCTAGGGTCTCTTTTTATTTTGAATTAATGTGAGGAGCCCGTCCACGTGACCTCAGGTTCAGCGTTTAGGGCTCGGGTCTTCTAGAACACTGCACCCCGCACGGGGTTTGCCGACGCCCCCCGGAGTCAGGACAGGCTGCAGTGCGCATGCCGCCCCAGGGACCCTGACATTCCCCACGAACGGTGCCGACAGGAGGTATGCCAGTGGGGCCCCAGCCCCAAAATGTCACCTACAAAGTCCCCGACAGGTCAGAACCTCCCAGCTGAGGACAGACGTCCGTGCGGGAGGGGGAGGCGACGGCACCGGGTCCTGCAGGGCAGCTCCCCACCCCCCCGCACCCCGTCGCACCGCACGCCATACTTGGAAGCAGCGGCCCATCCCAATTCAAGAAACTTGACACAACCATGCTTGGCAGAGACCGCTGCAGTTCATCAAGCCGTCAGACGAAGGTAAAGTTTTATTTGCTCCTGAATCCCGTTGTCAGCAAGCGCCGCTGTGACCCTCAAGAGTGTGAACGCACGAGAAGTCACCGACGAGCGGGAACTGTTGAGAGCGCACACCCCGCCGCGGGGGCCTCCCCTCTCCTCCGCGGTGCACGAGTCCTGGGCGTGCACCGGTGGGGGCGAGCAGCGGCCGGGCGTCGCGGGAAGCAGACGGGGCACTGCCGAACGGCCTGACCCGCCGGCCGGGAGCCGGCCAGGAGCCGGGACTTCTCCCGCGTGCTGAGGACGGCATCCGCCCCAAGAGACTTAGCCCAGAGCAGCTCTCCAGGAGAAACGCGACGCATCGGGTAACCCGGACTTCAGACACACGACAAGTCATTCTTAGCACAAGGGAGTCTCCAACACTACATGGGACACACGGAGACCGAAAATGTACCGTTCACAGCTTCTCTCAAATGCTCATCGAACAGGTGTCCTCCATTTTTACTCACTGAGTCTGGCGACTCTGACTTGTTCTCTTATCTGAAACACTGATCTGAATGAATTACCTCAAAAGCAGCACAGAGTGAGTGAGACACCCGGCCTGAAACATGTAAATGATGCGGGAACACGTGAACATCACGCATGGAGAGAAAAATTATTTTTCATTTATATGCAGTGTCATTAATTCACTGCCAAGAGGAGATTCTCTCACAGCCAGTGGAGGAGAAGCCCGTAATGGCAGGCGGTAACAGGACGGGGCCTCTGGGACCCCGTGCGACTCTGAAGGCCCCATGCACGCGAGCAACGGTCTACCTGCAGGACCCGGCCGGGCTCCCTTCATCCGCCCTGAGCAGGCTGCAGAGAGGTCCTCCCTGAGCCCTGCTTGAGGCCCTCCTGAGGCGGGGTGAGGGGTGGGGGGTAGCTCTGGAGCACAGCTTGGGTATGAAGGGGAAGGTCAGGAATTCTCAGGACTGCCGGGAGCCAACGAGAGCCCAGCCGCCGCTCGAGGGTGCACAGGGCATGCCCCCACCCTCTCCTCCTCTCCTCTTCCCTGCTTCCTGCCCCGCCTGAACGCTGCAACGGAACGAGCACCAACCCAGGACTCACGGGTTGGCTTCAACACGATTGTCAGCACGAAAGTCTCCTGAACCTCGGAACCTCATCCGGATGTGCAGAGTAACACCTGCTCCTGCCAGGCGTACGCGCCTCCCGACGCCCGGGGAAGACGCCGGCCCACGGTCTGTACATGGTGAGGCTATTTCAAATCAGCAGAAAAAAGATGCTGAAATAAAATGATGCTGGAAAAACAGGATAGCAATAGGGGAAAAAATTAAAAACACCTCACAGCGTCCACCAAAAGTGCCACGTGGATTCATGCAACGTCGACTAGCACACGGAATAAAGCAAACTCACTTTATTCAGTGAGAACATCCAAACAGTAGGGCCGGGAATGCCCAAGTCCTGGGTAAAAACCATGACGGAAAAATGAACAGTTCTCACTTCTTAGAACTTGTATGCTAGAAGAAATCATACAGCCCAACACAAAGTGAGAAGAAAGTAAAGCAAACAACAAGATTCATTCCCAAGATGTACTGAGTTCCTGTTAACTAATAAGAAAAAGAGAAACACCACATTATAAAAATGGACCAAGGGCATGAACAGGTCAATCCCTCGAGAAATGCAAATGGCCAGCGAACATGCAAACACGCTCACTCTCACAGGAGCCGGGAAGATGGAAAGTACGGCAGCAAGAACATGAAGAACATTCTCTTCCTTCCGGCGGGCGAGTGCGGGAGATTTACGATCCCTGGCACCCCTGAAGGCGTGGGCCAACGGCCACACTCGCGAGCTGCTGGTAGACACGGGGACAATCATGGCCCTCCTGGTGGTACCCACAGAAACAGAACACATGCAAACCCCCAAACCAGCTGTCTCACGTAAGAAACAGGTCTCGGCAACTAACGAGCATTCTCAACGGTCCCCGTTACCAGCAGCTTCAGGAAACGCTATTTGTAACGAAGCAACTTGAAGGTCCATCGACAGGCAAATGAATTACGATCGTACTTCGCGTTCAGACGGCTCAAGAGTAAAGCAGATTCCTTTATCGACATGGACGATTTCCAAGACATTATACAGAAAAAGTAAGTTTCAGAACAGAACAAACAGGATAATCTCTTCAGGCGTCCAAATAAGAAAAATGTACGGACGCGTATCTACTAACACATGTAAACACACCTGAAGGGACTGAAGAGAACAAAAGCCAAGTCTCTCCAGCACGCGAGGGAGGGCGGCCAAGGAGGACAGTTTCTTACGCGCACGTTCAGACGACGTGGATTCGTTGCACTTGGCATGTGTTCGTGAGAAACCTGCCGACTTTCAGGAGGAGGAGGGGCAGGATTTTAACCTTAGCGGCACGGGCCTGGCACGGTCTGGCCCAGGCTGTGTCCTTGCGCCTCCTCCGCCACCTCCCATCGCTGGGCCCGTGAGGGACACGGGGCCAGGGAGGCAGCCTCGGGAGGAGGGAGAGCCTGGGGAGTGTGGGGTGAGCGGTCCTAAGGCAAGAAAACCAGGTCCAGGGTCCCTGACCTTGCCCCAAAGACCTTCCTCCCCACCCAGGGCACCAGGAGGAGCAGAGACGTGAGTTGTTCATCCTGCATCCAAGGCAGAGGGATGGGCTCTCCCAGGAGGAGGCTCAAAGGGCGCTCCATTCCTGGTGTTTCTACGGCCAGGGGCCACAATCTGGGATTCTGTCTCAGCCCCGGGACAGAAGAAAGAAGGCCAGCACAGGTGTCCTCCGCGATCAGACCCACAGCCCCAGGGCCCACTGCTCCCCAACACCATGGCTTACCGTGTGGGGTACGTATTTGGTGTTCTGTGATGCCCTGTTTCCACACAACCCTTCACCCGCCTGACTGGAAGGGGAGGGAAGGAAGGAGCAAAGGGGCTCAAGGGGAAGGGGGAGACGAGCAGCGGCAGGCCAGTGGGCGACAGGAAGTCCCCCCCAGTGCCCCATCCCCACCCAGATGTGCTCTGCCTCTCGCAGGTGTGCCACAGGTCTGAAAACTGCTGCAAGCAGTCACAGCAAACCCCCCCCCTTATAACTGGATCTTAAAATTCAAAGGAAAAAATCTTTAACTCAAGATTGGGGGAGAAGGAAGGAAGCAAGGGAGGCAGGCAGGTAGGCAGGTTGGTTACTTAATTCTGACCTGGAATGGAAAAGAAATGTTCAGAGCACAGGCTATTAAGAAGGTACGAGACTCTAAGGTCTGCCAAGGGTGGCTGGCTTGCAAGGCAGTTCTGCAAAAGCAATTTTATCTATTTGTAACTAACTTGCAAGCATGATGCCCTTGTAACTGGGTTTCGAAACAGTATCAAGAATTTGTTTCTAAGCTGTGTGTGTAGGTTTATCACCATGGAAACTGCAGACACTCTGCAGAGAACCTAACCAGAACCTTCCTGTTCAGAGTTCCCAAAATCTGCTGTCAGAACTTCGCAATTCCTTTAACACCTAAATCTCAGGAACCCTGCAAGTCATGTCTTGGTGACACACTGAACTGCTCCCTGAGGCTCTCACCAATAACTTCACCACGCGTGAAGGAGGTTCACGATAAAAACGGCTCCTAAGCATTTACGCCTTGTTTCCAAGTGCCGATCCCTCTTACACACGTGTCATTTTTGAAAACACAGTACCTGACGTTTCCTTAAAGTGGAAATGTTCAGGCCACCCCATTACTATCAATTTCTAATCTGAGGCCAAAACCATCTGCAGAAGTCCTATGCCATGAACTGTGCTGTCATCAATGTTTCAAAAACCAGCAATATTATAAACGAATCTTATATCAAAGGAACTATGGTAACTAGAAGGGATGACTGGAAATGATCATCATTTCAGTATCACAACGTTCTCCAGGTGCCCAATCCAATTAACGAACTATGCCCACGCCGCTCACGCGCGGAACAGCCTCATCTTGTGGACCCGGGAGGAAGCTGACGCCCCTGGGCCCGTGTCAAGAGCTAGATTCGGGCACGCACCAGATCCTTGGAGGAGGGCTGACCCCCCAGAGGGGACCACTTAATAATCCCTCTGGATGGGGGATCTGAAGAACCGGTGAGGTCACAGACGGTGCTGGAAGTAAGTATTCTGCAGTCGGAAAAAAGAACACGAGTAAGATTCAGATCAGGCGCACATTTACAGGACCGTAAGCCCAAATGTCTTACTAATCTCTGAAAATACTCGTCTCAAATCAGCATCTGCCTTTGTAAATAAAACAGGAGGCGAGGCATCCTGCAAATGGAAAGGACTGCCCTCGCCTCCCGCAGAATCAGGTAGGACCCCGGGAAGGAAACTGTGACATTTTGACCTTCATCCAGAGAAGACCATGCCTCACTTTCTAATTCTAGTAAAATACAGATCTTAAAAAAAAACAAAAAACACAGATCTAAAACTGCAGTCTGTCTGAAGACCCAAAGGCTTATGCAAATTGAGTATGCAAATCCTGATGCTATCAGCAGCCCACAAGGTTTCACCAAGAACTGGCCTCAGATTAGGACCAGCCCACAGGATATTAAGGAACATCGAAAAGAAAAGAAAAAAAACTAAACTTATAAATGAAACATTATGATTCTATGCCAGAGATGGGCACACAAAACAATTACCAAATGAAGGCTAAGTGCTTGGAGAAGGAGAGGCTAACTCACCGAGTAATTCAGGGCACCCACCGTGCACAGACCGCCAAGGAGAAGGCTGAGCGGGAGAACACAGGGCGCAGAGGCAGGCCCCCCGCCACAGGCTCTGGGCCGTCCTCTGCCCGAGCCTTCCAGACAACCGTGGCTCCCTGGTGGAACCACGGGGGAACGGGAGCGCCCTGCCTGTCCCGGGCCACACAGGTGAGCAGTGTTTTGACGAGTCGCCACTTGCACACACAGGATGGCCCCGGGAAGGGCCGGGGCCGAGGGCGCCGTGTCCACCAACTGTGCTGACTGGCAACTGCTGGGGACACAAGGCAGGGAGGTGGGAACCACATGGTGACCTCGGTCCCTGCTTCCTGAGATGCCGGGTCTGGGGGAGCGTGGGCTGTGTGTCCTCGGGCACTGGGGATGGGACAGGCCCAGCCCGCGTCTGCTCCCCCCGCACACGAGCGACTCCCGGGAGTCCTGAGAGACACAAAGTCCCAAGTCCTGATCCCAAGTCTGGCACTGGCCGGGAAGGAGCCCCAGAAGCAGCCAACTCCTGCCGCGCCAAGAGGCCACTGTGCTGGGCCATGTGCACAGGGTTCCAAACCTCAAGGCACAGGATGGTATGAGTACCCGCTCTCATCCGAGCCTCCACCGTCCATCCAGACCACTATCACGGGTCACGGGTCTCTTGAAGCCGGCCAGCACGCGCTCCCCCATGGGAGACGGATCTCAGAGAGGCTCACTGCAAACCCGAGGTGCCCCTGCTCCGTCCCAGGGCAGCTGCCATCCACGGCTGGAGTCGTGCAGGCCACGGGGCAGGCGGGCTGAACGAGGCAAAACCTTACCCTCAATGAGATCACAACAGCGGCAGGCGCGGGAGGTGAGGACAGTGTTGGCGGAGGACAAGCAGTACGGGAAGGTCCCGGTACGGAGTGGGAGTGACACACGCAGGCTCCGGGCTGACCCAGCAGGGAGGACGGGACTGGCTACGGGCGCCGAGAGGGGTTTCCCAGGTCCAGGGCACACTCGGCCACACAGAGGGCGCGCGGGGGTTCTGGACGAGGCATGCGGGGTGCGGCGAAGGTGCAGCAGCGGACCATGGTCCAAGAAGGCCTGCACAAGGGGCTGCGTGCCTCCACTCGCTACCTGACGGGCGCCGGGCCTCCAACAAATACCTGGAAATCGTGTGAAGAAGGGGACGCAGCGACAGGTGCCACATCACCGCCTCAGAGGATAAGCAACTGGCAGGTATGCAGACGCAGCAGGGATGCCTGGCACGTGTCTAGGACGGCCCTGAGACAGGCAACATCTTCAGGGCGACGCTCCCAGACCTGGTAAGACCCAGGCCTCCCCGTGGACCACCACCCACAGGGCCTGAATGGAAGAACCGGACGGACTTCTATCCCGTCGATGCACAGAATCCACAAAGAGGGTCCCTTCTACTTCACATCAGGAGAACTAGCTCAAGTCGGAAGCGGAGAAAAACCAAGAGCCCTTCTTCGTGACAAAATGGCAAAGAGGACACTGAAACCCACGACGGTGCCAGAAACCATGGCCAGCATCATCCCTACAGCAGAGCGAGAAAAACTGCATCCAGCAGGACAAGGACTGAAACAACAGAATTTAGAACGTGAACCAAAGGCAGAGGAGGCGGAAAAGTGGTTACACATCAGCTAAGACTCTCTACAGACCCAGCGCATCTGTGTTTATTAGAACGCGGAAACGCAGCTCATTCTGCCGAGGGAGGACGCCCCCTGAGTGCCCACCCCAAGCAGGCTCCCGTGTGACAGACGCCTGGCCTCCACCCCACCCCACCCCACCCTCGGAGCCAGCCTCCAGGCAGAACCGGGGATCCAGAACTCCACACGGGGTCCAGACCACCTTGTGCCTCGAGTGACAGGGCAGCACAGGGACCCTCTCCAAGGCTGGGAACCGGACGCTGAGGCCCCCGGCTCAGATCAAGAGCCGACAGGAGCTGTGCCCACAGGACGCAGACCACAGGCCAGGCACCCGAGGAGCGCAGCGGGGACAGCCCGAGAGGGGACACTGTGGCCCCCCACGGCCACTGGGGGGACTGGACGCTTGTGGAGCTCCAGAGTGGACAGCACACTGCCCCTCAGTGCAAAGGTGACTCGCGACCTGGCATCTGCCAACCGGGCTGCCCTCTGCAACACATGCTGCCCGCTTCTGGCAAACCAGAATAACTTCTATAACCCAGTCCCTGCCCTGATGAAACCGGGACAAACGAGACACCCCCACTCCCTTCCGACTCTAAAATCCTGCGATCCTATCTCGTGCCAGAAAATAAAAGGAGAGAGATCAAACCGAGTGTGTGAATGATGCCAGCAAACCCAAACATTTGCCCGGGGCCTGGTGCATGGTTCTGGATACCAGAACCCGTATGTGTGTCTCAGTGAAAGGAAGAAAACCCCAGCATCTTGTCTCCAGAGTCTGACGCTGTTCATGCTGCAGTAAATTCATCCTGGAGGTCAGGGGACACGTCATTCTGCTCAAGCGGACATCAGCCTGCAGGCCATGCACAGACACCCACGTCGGAAGAATCAAAATACAAGCAAACGTACTCTCGTCGTAACTCAACATCCTCCAGTAATTCGGAGCGCGCAGCAGGGTGCTGGCTGCCGTGGGGGCAGGCCCCCTCGCGGGTAGACATGTCACCAGCACTGATGCACGCGGGTCCCGGCTGCTAAGACTCAGGCTGAGACCACAGGGCGCTCTGCTTCCGACTGCCAAGTACACCTGAGCCGCTTTTCCGAAGACCTGCCCTGCGTGTTCCCACCAGACAGGACATGATGAGGAGGGTTTCCAGCTCCGACGCCTCAGTTCTCTGACACCAACGACGAGAGCTGCCTCTGCTCTGCAGAGCTGGAACAGCCAAGCATTCCAGGACGCTCTTCTGGAACCCGCAACAGCCCAGCTCTGCCATCATCTCCAGCTCCAGGGGAAGGGAATGACCCGGCACTGCTGGGAACAGGGCTTGGCACCCGCCACGCAGCAGAGTACATCCCGCGTTTCCGGCCTGGCACCTGACACCCCCGGCGAGGCGTGCCCCCAGGCCCTCCCGACCAGGCACCGGCCCGTGTGGACGTTTATTTGGTACTGCTGACGGTGACCCCCGGGTTGCCGGAGCAGCAGAGAACCCGGACAAGGTAAGCCGGAGCGACCTGCCCGCAGCTCAGGAGCTGGACTGGAGGATTCCTGTCACCAGTTCCGCGGGCTCACCCAGGACAGAGGGCGCCGACCACCCAGACCGCCACTCAGAAGGACCACCTGCTGTAGCCCCGTCCGGCAAGGCTGTGGTGCTTGGATGGAAGTGTCACCAGACGTACTGGCTGTCCCTCCCCCCAGAGGCAAACCATAACCTGTCGCCGGTCTGCACCTGGGGCTCCTGTCCATCCTCCTTTCTCCCTTCTCTTATCCACACCCCACCCCGGGCACGCCGGCTCATGCTCAGCCCCTCGGTGGGGCCGATACCGTAGTCCGTCCCACTCACTCTGTCCGTGTGGTGGCCAGAAAACATGGGGTCTGCAACGCGGGTCCCAGCTTCACCACTCAGGACGCGCATCTCGAGCGGATCTGGCCAGAAGCGCAGTGAGCTCCTTCCGCTCTGCGCTGAAGCAAACCTTGAGACAAGCGGTCATCAGAGCTCCCCGTCTCGGCAGGCCCAGCCGCCCCGGACCAGCACCGGTTAGCTGGGTTCTCCTGGAACCCCGGGACAACGGGCGGACGGCCGAGAACATGTTCTCTCTGAGCCGTTCTGAAGACCGTCCGCGCTCTGAGAAGCGGAAAGAACGGCTGCTGGACCTCCACGGCCCTGCCCCGGCCCGGCGGGCCCTCCTCCCCCGCCCCTGCCCCAGCCCGGCGGGCCTCCTCCCCCGCCCCACCAGCGCCGCGGCCGCCCTCCGCACAGTCTCGCACAGTCTCGGGGCGTGCCTGCAGGAGAGACGGGGCATCCTGCCTCCGTAGATGGAAAGGAGAGAGCCGCAATGCACAAGGCTGTCGGCCTGCGGGGTCGGGGGGCGACAAGCAGAGCGAACTAGGCAACCGGGGCTCCCGGAAGGAAATTCCGTTCTTCTTTCAATTGTCTTTCCATTCCCTGATGATACTGTTCAGTTCTGGAAAAGCTCTCCTTAATTCTCCAAACTGTGTATCACACTGTGGCCCTTGTTCTAAGACCCCGTTCCTCTCTCCGTGCAGCAGGGTCTGACACTTTAGTGGGCCGGAAGCAAGGATCTGCGATCTCACAGGACTTCATCTAGAACTCGTGGTTTTGCCACCCGTCCAGCTGCACTGAGTATGCGAAGTCGTACAGAGAGGCAGGCCCACCCGAACGTGGGCCGGGCGTGACAGCGGCGCGGAGAACACCGAGTGGTCCAAACCGAGGCAGTCACATAAGTCTTTGCAGAAACTATACGCGAATGGTGGGAATGGGGGTCCTTGGCATTTTGCCCGAAGGCAGGCAGACACACCGGGATGGCCCCAGATAAGGCAGGCCACCCAAAGGTCCTCCTCACGATGGCTCAGGTTGTGAACCGGCCTGTCCAAGACATGCTCAGCAGCAGTCCCTCATTCTGGAACTGCCCACAAGCTTTCTGGGCAGAACCCACTTGGGTTTACTGTTCAGCACTCCTCCGTCCGCATGGTGACCTCGGAGGGCCCAGACTCTGCTTTGTTTGGAAACACTCATTTTATAAACCTGAACTGCTTCCCCTCTCGACACTTCTCTCTTCCCTAACTGAAAGGTTTCCTTTTTTCGGGAGCTCCAAAAGTGTCCTTTCTCTGCCAGGGCTACGTCACTGTCTCAGTGGAGGGCTGAGATCTAGCTCAGGAACACATTTTACACTTGATTTTTATTCACAGGTGGCTCTTCTACCATTTTTGGTCAGTAAGGAGGGCTGCCGGGACCCAGTTTTCCGTGGAAATAAACGGAACGTGACAGAGCTTTTCAAACAAGCACATGGCTTTCGGGGGTGGGGGGTTCTTTTAATTAATCTGATAATGCAAAGCTTCTCCAGAGTCAAAAGCAGCATTCGAATCCATTCCTGGTTGTAAAAAAAAAATCTTTGGGTAAAATTATGGCACAATGGGGACTTGCTGTGAAGGCTCACGAAGACAGAATTGTAATGTCAA
The DNA here is from genome assembly GCA_020311275.1 of Eira barbara. Taxonomy (NCBI): domain Eukaryota; kingdom Metazoa; phylum Chordata; class Mammalia; order Carnivora; family Mustelidae; genus Eira; species Eira barbara. The sequence continues at coordinate 2,755,402 of JAHRIG010000025.1, read as the reverse complement.
CTCTGCTTCCACCAGAAGCCACATTCATCTTGTGTGACCTACTGTGTGCGGCTCTGATCTCACGCTCCACATATTTCCTCTAACAATTCTGGCCAGCCACCCCGGCGAAGTTTCTTTTTTTAATTTTTTTTTTATTTGTCAGAGAGAGAGAGGGGGAGAGAGAGAGAGAGAGCGAGCACACGTAGAGGCAGAGGGAGAAGCAGGCTCCCCGCCAAGCAAGGAGCCCGATGTGGGACTCGATCGCAGGACGCTGGGATCATGACCTGAGCCGAAGGCAGCCGCTTAACCAACTGAGCCACCCAGGCGTCCCCCCGGCGAAGTTCTATAAGAACGTTACGTTGCCTGTATGTGTACAGACGTAATTCCTCTTTTAGGAGTAGTATAGGCACACTGCACATCGAGAAACGGAATTCAAAATACTCGTCTGCTTTTCCAAAGTCTTTAGCCAAACCCCGAGAATAGGAGTGTCTGTGGGGATTACGTGGACTGTAACGCACGTCTCACTCCTCAAAGAATACCCATGAAGCTGTGGTTTACTGCCCACGCTGGACCACTGAGGGCCTGCTGTGCTTGCCAAGTCTGTAGTCTTTGGAGGAAAGAGTCTGTTCCTCAGAGCCACAAAAGGTACCCATGCAGACCCACAATGTTCTTCAACACTTTATGCCACTGTCATGACCTAATTTCCGTTTCTGGTCTCTCAAGGAACTACAACATTCTGTTGATTCTACTGTCAACTCGTTGAACTAGGACACATGAACTTGTTACAAAAACATATGATATATCAGGTTTCTCAAAAAAAAAAAATCACATATAGAAAATACATATAATGTCATTAGGAGGAAAACAATCTCAAAGTTAACGAATCTGAGATGAAAAAAAGTGAATTCCAAAGTATAGTGAAAATCACTCAATCTTTCCAACATTTTCAAAGTACTACTGAATTAGATTATTAATCATTTGACCAACGTCACCACAGATGAGGGAAAGGCTCAAGAGCTTTTTTAAACATTAAAAATATCTACCTTCAAAAAAAAAAAGAAAAGACTTAGTTCTAACCTAGTATTATCCAACGCACTCTAAAAACAGTCATAGTTCAAAACTTTTAAAAGAGGAAAACCAAGAATTAATCTTCAAAAATGCCAACCAAAGGTCGCAGCTGGGTGGCCCAGGTTTTACGCCGACTCGGAGAAGGAGCAGTGGTGTGTTTTCAGAGAGGAGCGTTCTCCTGCTCCTCCGCACAGGTTAGTAGTAAGAAATGAAACGGGAAACAAGTGTCAGTGCGAAGTGGGTCACTGCTCATCTTGGACCGATCCTTACAAGGTATATACAGGGGTCAGCACGGGCTTCTCTTCAGGACTCGGGAAACAACTCTCTTCCACACTTTTACTTACTCAGTACATCTGAGCAGAACACACTCTCACATGACACACAGATAAACCTCTAATAAACTCTCTTCCAAAGAACCGGCTAGTCCCCTCAGAAGGAAAAAAGGATGCAGATTTTGCTTTGCAGGAATGCGCGTGTGTCGTTTTCTTCACTACCAATCATTAAGAGCCCTCCCGAAGCTCCTGGGTTTCTACACCCCAGGCCTTTCAGGTAAAAGCAACATCCACGAGCCAGTTTCCAGGGAGAAGAGAAAAACACTCCCAGTGATGCAGAGAAAGTTACAAGTTCTGTCACTGGAACAACCCTTTCTACTAAAAAGAATTACCCAAAACAAAAAATAATTAAAATATCAAAATGCTTAAGATGTCTAAAAAGTAGGAAAATGACGAAAACAAAGTCAGCCAAGCATCTTTAAATATTTACAGAGCTGCTGTTTGGAAAGTCATCTGTTCCAATGAGCCGTCTCTAAACCCACAGGGTTACCTGAACCCAAGGAGATTAATTAGAAGTGCACACCGACTGGAAGTTACTCCTTTACTCGGCTGTCTGGTGCAAAGGAGAAGAGCAGAGGCAGGGGGGTGTGTGTGTGCACCTGCGCGTGCCGCCTGGGGAGGGAACAGGCTCTGGGACTGCGGAGAAAAAGAAGGGCGCGCCTTGGACGTGTCCCATCACCCGTTCTTTGCTCAGAAATGACTGATGTCCCAGAGAAACCATGAATTCAACAGACCAAAGTTGTTAATTAATGCAAACACATCCGGGCAAATTAGCGAGAAAGGAGTCTGAAGTGCAGCTGACAGGCACCTGTGCCTGCACCCACCAGCCTGAGCTCCAAGTATATCCTGGCTGCCTGACACCTGCAGCTGGGGCCACCTGGGTGCAGGGTCTACCTGGGTCTGGGATCCCCAGGGTCACCCGGGTGTAGGGTCTACCTGGGTCTGGGATCCCCAGGGCCACCTGGGTGCAGGGTCTACCTGGGTCTGGGAAACCAGGCCCCTAGGGTACAGGGCTGAGCCTGGGCCTGGGTTATGTGGGTGCCAGGACTACCTGGACCCAAGGCCACCCCCCTGCCAATCTGCTGGGCCTGGGCCGCCTGGGCTGAGAGCTACCGGGTCAGAGCCCACCAGGGCCCCTATGCGGGCACGTGTTCCCTGGGCACTGTTCAGGGATACTTTGGGAAGGGCTAAGGCGGCACAGGGCTACCGGGACCTGTGTTATCTGGATGTGGGACTCCCGGGGCTGGGATCCCCGGGCTCTGGGACATCCGGACATGGACCGCCTGGGCGCGGGGCTCCCGAGCCGGGGCTACCTGGGCGCCGGTCACCCAGGTACGGAGCTCCCCGGGCCCTCACTCTCTGAGCCCCGCCGCCCAGGCGCACGCGCTCACCTGCCGCAGGGTCCGCCGCCCCGTCCTCTCCGCTCTCGTCCGCAGCCTCGTCAGCCAGGCCCGAGCCCGGGGAGTCAGCGGCGGCCCCGCAGGCCGAGCCCGGGCTGCTGGGCTGTGAGGCCGAGTCGCCCTCGCTGAGTGAGCCGCAGCGCGCACGGGGCGCGCGCTCCCCGGGGCCGTGGCGGTCTCGGCGCGCGCGGCGGTGCACCCGCGAGTGCAGGACCATCTGGTGGTACGTGCGGAAGATCTTGCCGCACTCGAAGCACTCAGACGACTTGCCGTGGCCCGCGGGGGCGGCGGCGCGGCGGCTGGGGCGGGCGGTCGGCCTGGGGTCCAGGGGCCCGGGCAGGGGGTCCCCGGGCGCGCCCGCCCGCTTGCGCGGGGGCCCCTGCGCGCCCGGCTCCGGCTCGCGCTTGCGCTTCTCCTGGCTCACCAGGATGTACTCACGCCGCTCCTTGTCGAAGGCCACGTCCCCGGCCAGCGCCTCGTCCCACGCCCCGTACTTGAGGTACTCAGCCGGCTCGGCCACCTTGCCCCGCGTGGCCAGCTGCCAGGCCTGGTAGCTGTTGACCGGGTCCAGCTCGGCCACGCGCCGCCCCGCCTGCCCGCGGGCGGGCGCGCTGGCCACCGCAGGCCGCAGGTTGAGGCACTGAAGGAAGAGCTGCTGGGAGTCTGGGGCGCCGCCCTGCACTGCGCCCTCCCCGGCCGGGGCCCGCGAGCGGCCGGCTTCTACCCTGCGGTGGATGGCGTTGTGCGCGTTCAAGCTGTCCAGGTTTGTAAACAGGTTCCCGCACTTGGTGCAGACTTCGTAGAGGGACAGGCCAGCCACGATCATCTCCTCCTGCACCACGTTGTTGATGGTGGCAATGGGGTCCAGCTCGCTCCTGGGCTTGTTCTTGCTCCCGGTCTTGGGCCCGTGCGCCTTCATGTGGTTCTTGAGGAACCACGGCTCCTTGAATCTCCGGCCACAGATGTGGCAGCCGTGGTCAAAGGAGCCCCTGTGCTTCTTCATGTGAGCCTTCAGGAACCAGGTCTGGCTGAAGGCCTGGCCGCACACCTCGCAGGGGAACTCCCCGGGGGTCAGCTCGGGCTTGCCATTCTCCACGTAGGCCTCGGCCCCGCTGGGCACCTGTGCGGTGATGTGGTCCTTCTCGATATGGCTCAGCAGGGACTCCTCCCGCAGCGTCATGTAGCTGCACAGCCGGCACCGGAAGGGCTTGTGGGCCTGGTGCACGTGCTGCTCCAGGTCCTTCTTGCGCTCGAACTTGCACTTGCAGAAGGAGCACTGGGCGGCAGCCTTGCCCTCGTCCAGGGCACAGGCGGTCCCCTCGGCCTCTTTCTTGCTGCTCCGCAGCAGGATCTTGCTGTCGTCCACCGGGGCAGCCCCGTTGAGGATCTTGTTGCAGGCGGAGGTGCTCTTGGTGGGGCTGGTGCAGCCATCCAGGCCCTCGGACACGCGCAGCTCCCCAGCCTCAGGCTCGTGGCCCTGGATCAGGGTGCCCGTGCGGTGGCTGCGGATGTGGATCTTGAGGTTGCCCTTCTGGGAAGCCCTGTGGTCACAGTAGGGACACTTGTAGGGTTTCTCCCCTGTGTGCTTGCGCATGTGCTGGGACAGGGAACTCTGGAAGGGGAAGCTCTTGCCACAGATGCAGCAGCTATGGCTCAGGGCCTTGTCTCCGTCCACCTCGGGGCTCCTGCTGGCCCCGGTGGGGCTCGGGCCCCTTCTCAGCTCCACCTCGGCCTCACGGGTGCGATCCATCTCCGGGACCAGGGCTCCCCAGCCAGGGCAGGCACGGCGTTCTGTCACACAGGCCGGACCTCGTCTTATGTCTCCATTTTCAGATGAGGCTTCTGCTTCCCAGCTGCAGAGACGCACCTGCCAGGACAACCTGCATGTCCTACCTGGAAGCCGTGGCAGGCAGCGGAGAGCACCTAGAATAGAAAAGACACGAGAGATCTTAGGAACGAGGTTGCCCATGCCAACGGGGACCCGGCAACATCCACGGAGAGTGACGGGCCCGCTCCTGAAAAAGAGCCAGCCAGTCCCAAAGGAGACACCAACACAAATCCAAGTACGCGTACCAGCAGCTGCTTTCCTCTGAAAGAGCCATAATTAAACAATTATTGATAACTATATGCTAAATCATTAAAATAAATCACCTTATGTGATCGTATGCTAGAGTCATTTTTCTCAGGAAGGCACCGCATCTGTAGGGAGACACTGAGGTGATGAGGTTGTGGCAGTGTGAGCAGCACAGACCACGGAGGGCGAGTGCGAATGAGGAGCACAAGGAAGGGACCAGGGAGAGGGTGGCAAGGGACACAGAGACACAGCTTGTGCCCAGGAAACGTGAGCCCCGAAGGCAGTTGGCAAACGCACTGCTGTGTGTAGCTGTTGGGGAAACGAGGCTTCAGGAAAGAGGCAGATGCACCCCGAGCTCGTGCAAGGTCGGTGGCTGGAACTGGCTGCTCGAGACTGGACGCCCAGCACGGGAGCCCCTGCTGACACTGCCTGTCGGCGCCCAGGGCCACAGAACCACCACCTCTTAGAAAAGCCCCAACCCTCCCGCCACCGCCCATTCCCACCCCACCCTTTTGCTCCTGCAACCACCACCCCACCACAACCCCCAAAAGGCACCGAGGCTCTGGCTGTAGAGTCCCAGAGCAGAACAGCCTCTAGACTCCGGGTGTCACGCAGTCACCCCCAACCCTTCTGCACAGGTCACACACCCACGGTGCCTTCCCAGGGAGGCTGGCTACGCCTCTCCCTGGCGACAGCAGGTATCACAATGCACCGTCACTGTCACGTTCATGCCCATCCCACCTTCCAGAGAATGAGGGGCGGGCCCTGTCGGAGCCCCTCCTCCAGGTGGCTGGCTGCTTCCGGCACCCTGTGCACAGGCAAAGACGAACCAGACAAGGGAGGTGCCCGGCGCCGAGCCTGGCACAGGCAGGCAATCACCCACGCGTCGGGAAAGCCAACCACAATGCCTGGAAGCCGCCAAACAGGCCCAAGACGATACACCAAAAAGCAATTATCAGCAGTAAAAACAGGAATTTCATCTGACTTGTGATAAGCAGAATAAGCAAAACAGTGAGCCAATGAGAAAGGACGGGAAAGAGGGCATCTTCCAGAACAGCGTTCTGATGGGTCAGAAAGGGAGGCAATGTGGCACTGTAGCTCCCCCTAGGACACAGTCTACTGAGCCTTCTTATCTCTGAGCATTAGTAACTAAAACAGGACTGTGAGGGTCTTCCTGGGGGGCGGGGGGGGGGGGACTTCAGACTTGCACCAAGAGGCACCCAGATAGGCAGATTAGCCCTGACATATATAAAGGAAGCCATGCTTTTACAAACTCACCACCTCACACACATTAAGAACCTGTACTATAAAATTTACAAAACAAAAGCTATAGGTTTCTGGTTTTGAAGCAGTGTACCAATACACATTTTTTGCTCACAAATGAAAGGTTCTCTCCCAAAAGACCCTGGGCGGCAACTCCTTGTCTGCTCTGGGTTGTGCAGCCTGACATGCCTTGACCGGAGGAGACACAGAGAAGAGTGCTGACAACAGGACAGGGAAGTGAAGGATGCACGAGAACCTGCCCTCCAGGAGGGGTTCGGAGGCAGGGGTGCAGAAGCCATCTGTGGTAGATGCCCTCTAGACAGACAACACACCTGCTTTCTCCAAACACCTCCTCCCACAGACCCATAGAAGAAATCTTGTTTAGTAGAAATCTTATTTAAAATTATAAATTTTGGAACACCTTTGGATAAAGCCCTGTGGTCGTGGGGTTCCCGGGCACCGGAAGAAACCAACACGATCAGAGCAGCCAAGTCTGCAAAGAGGCCGAAAGCAGAGCCGCACACAGGTAATCCTTCCTCTAGAGGCTACCAGGTGCACAGGGTATCTCCTGCCAGGAGAGAGCCCCCCAAAACCAACGACTCCAATAAAGTGCATAAATAAAAACTCCCTGTAAAATTGGACAAATGAGGTTAACAAGAACACCTCCTGATGATTGAAACTAATTTAAATCAACTTTTCAAGCTGTTTTGGTTGTGGCACAACCTCTGGAAGGCTGTATGTGTTGCTACTTACGGGTTATGCGGCAAGTGATCGGCACGCATCCCCTCTACCCTGGGGTGTATGTCATCCCCTCAAGACGCTGAATGTGAAATACTGTAGAGGTCCGAACGAAACCTAGTATTCCTATCTCGCTCAAGGATCTAACCTGGGTATAAAGATCTTAGAGTTCAAAGAATCATAAATAATTTTACAAAGAAAAAAAAAAAGCACTGGAAGTTGGAGGCTCCGGAGTGACCGGAGCATCCACTGGCCCTCCCGGCGGTCGGCGGAGCCCGGCGGAGTCGGCGGCTCTGCAGTCCGTGGGGATCAGACAGCCGCGCAGCCGCCACACAGACAAGGGCTCACAGAGCGCCGGTGCTCAACCAGGTAGGAGTGGCAGGCGGCAGCTCCCAGTCACCTGCATACGAAGGCGGACCCTCCAGGGGAGACTTGTTCAGACCCCCCAGTGCCCGCTCCATGGCCGCTGCACCCCTCGCGCTCCGCTACCGCGTGCTCAGCGCCCCCGGGTGCCGAGGCCAGGGTATGGCAGGTCAGGGGTCTGCGCCCCAGCACGAGCATGGGGTGACACCCCATTAGGAGACCTGGTCCCCTGTCAGCCAGCCAGATGGCTCTCAGGGGGTGACCCTCCCAGCCCGGCTCCTCTCCTCATCCCCCAAGAGCCCAGGGTCAGGGAAGCGGCCCCCAGACCCATGCGGCCGTCCACACACTGCAAACCGCTGCCCAGTCCAGGCCTCGCGTGTGACACCAGCCGGCGCCCTCCCTGCGGCCCGCGGGCCCCGGTGAGCGGCCCAGAGAGGAGCAGGCGTGTGTTCCACCGTGACCGCCAGTGCGGGCGGGAGGAAGGGGCTCGGCGGGTCCCGGGCGCCCAGAGCGTCCAGCCGCGAGGCTGCTGGTCCACGGGGAGGGGACCGCGCTCCCCTTTCTCTCCGGGGCTGCTCCAGCCTCTGCACACCGAGCACAGCCGCCCTCCAGGCTGGCTGAGCAGGCCGCGCTCCTCCTCACCGCCGGGACTCCTGGCGGCCCCGGTTCCCGCACTCTCCCGGCCTGGGCGCAGGCCTGGGCGCCTTCCCTCAAGAACCCAAAAACCAGACCATACAGCTCTCCGCCTCGGGCTCCCTCCAAAACCAGCAGAAAGCCTTCACCCAAGCCGACAGGGCCCGGCTGTGCCCGGGCAGTTCTCAAGCAAGGACGTGAACGGGAGCTGCCGTCAGCAGAACAGGCTCCTCTTTCTCTTTTGTTTTCCACTTCTCGGCCCAGCCCCATCGTTCAAAACTCAGCCCTGCTCCAGGTCCCAGGGAGAGCCGCACAGCCATCACCAAGGAGAAAACACATCAACACAGAAATGGGGAAAATGCCCTAACAGTAGTAACTATTTAAGCCCTGAATGCCACTACAGTAAGGAAATCCTAACGTCAACGAAACTGTCTCCACTTGAGAAAGTTCCACGAAGCAGCCCCTTCTGGGCGCCCACGTCCACTAACAGGGTTTCCTGCGAACCTCTAAAGCCACGGTCGGAGAGCGAGTCCCAGCCACTGGCCCTCCTTCCTCTGCGGCATAACGGATCTCTGTGATCTTCTTAGCTGCAGGCAAAAACCGCTACTTAAGACAGGGTCATTGCTTCTCTTCCAAAAAAGAAGGAGAAGCAGCCATCGCAGCTCTCAGCTTAAAAATGCACCCCACGCGGCCACCCCAGCTGGAGGCTGGCGGAGCCACCGCCGGCCCCCCAGCACCCCTGGATTGGCGATCGCCTTGAAAAACCACCACCCACCCACGTCCCTGAGCCTGGAGGGTCTCAGCCGGTCTCTCCACGCTCCTCTTGGTCCCCAGTGGGGAGTGGGTCACGCGCAAACACCACCGAGGGACAAAGCGACAGACTGTTCTGCTCTGGGCAGATGCACTCTCGTCCTGAGCTGCCTTTGACTCTCCCAGACAGACAAGCACATACCACATGGGATTCACTGTTCCAACTTTTCCTACAATAACACGTCTACCAAAAGATAACTAGTGTTATAAAATGTGTGAATCAATGTCAGCTCTTCGTGCCGACCAGAGTGCGTCGGGTCCCAGCAGCAGGAGTACGAAGGGGGCAGCACGTGGGGGGACAAAAAACACACATCTGTGTTTTCGCTGACCCAACACAACACGTCACCCCCACGGACATCCGTACACCATGGCCCCATCAGAACGTGGTTTGCCCATAATGAACCCGTTTTGTTGTCACCATATCACAAACTTTGTCCAAGGCTGTAACTGGGAACTTGCCAGACAAGATTATAATTTAATTGTTTATGCATAAAAATGGCTTGCTGATGAGGGTTTTAAAATAGATTTCCAATGGAATGTTCACTATGTGTACGTGATTCTCTAGAGAGAACAGTTTGAAGCTACTCTTTAAAAATGCCTTCTACGTTTTTTGAGATGTGGTTTTGTAGAAGATAATTTGATCGTATCGATAAAAAAGTGGGAAGGTAAAATGTTTTTAAGAAAATAAAATCGTATATTCATAATGTACAAAATGCATTACAGGGGATATGGGGAAGGGTTTAAGAGGCAATATAAAAGCTGTGAAAATATAATATGAAGCCAAACTTTAAAAAGCAATCGTGGGAACACAGAAATAAAAGACTGCAACCAGTTACAACCCTCCACAGCACACGTGCTCAAACACATTCTAGTTCTCAAACTCTTCACAAAACCTAAACTTTAACACAGGCTAAATATTAACTAATATTTGAGTACTGCTACTTTGTTAGGTTGGCAATACAGGAGAACAGTCTTAGTTTTTGAAAATGTTGATGAAATATTTTGGAGATGGTTTAAAAAAAAATAAAGGCAAATATATCAAAATGTCCACGACTGCTAGATGTAGACAGCAGGTGCAGATGTGTTTACTTGTCTGATACCAAAACCAGACAACACCACCACAAAAAAAAGAAAATTACAAGCCAATATCCTGGATGAACAGCGATCCAAAAATCTTCATCAAAATATTAGCAAACTGAATTCAACAATACATTGAAAGGTTCCTATACCATGATCAGGTGGGATTTATCCCAGGAATGCCAGAATGGTTCAAAATCCACAAGGCAGTCAGGGTGGTACACCATGTAGACAAAATGAAGGATAAAAATGACATGATCATCTCAACAGACGCAAAAAGAAGGTTTAACAAAATTCAACATCCATTTATAATAACACTACAGAGCAGCCATAGAGAGACCATATTCAACATATTAAAGGTCATATATGACAAACCCACAACCAACATCACACTCAATGGGACAAAGCTAAGAGCTTTTCTCCTAAGATCAAGAACAACACAGACATCCAGCCTCGCCGCCTTTATTCAACCTACTACTGGGAGGCCTCGCTAGAGCAGTAACTGAAAACAACGGCAAAGAAACCACTAATTTGTAGATGACATGATATTATATACAGAAAACCCTAAACACTCATCGAAAAACCATCAGAATAAACAAATTCAGTAGGAGTCAAAGGATATAAAATCGACATACAGAGATCGGTGGCGTCTCTACACATTAATAACAAACTACCAGAATTTAAATTGAGAAAGCAATCCCGGGGCTCCTGGGTGGCCAACTCTTGGTTTTGGCTCAGGTCACGCTCTCACGGGTCATGAGATCAAGCCCCATGTCAGGCTCCATCCACACTCAGCACGGAGTCTGCCTGAGATTCTCTCCCTCTGCCCCCCCATCTGTGCATGTGCACACATGTGCTCCAATAAATAAATCTTTAAAAAAAGAAAAAGAAACCAATGCCATTTATAATTGCATCAAAAAGAATAAAATACCTAGGAATAAACTGAACCAAGAAGGTGGAAGACCTGTACACTGAGAATTACAAATGTTTGGACACAAATAAATTAAAAGATATCCTGGGCTCACGCATTACAAGAAAGCAACCTACAGATTCAATGCAATCCCTACCCAACATCCAATGGCATTTTCCACAGAACTAGAACAAACAACGCTAAAACCTCTATGGCATCCGGAAGGCCCCAAAGAGCCAAAGCAGTCCTAAGAAAGAAGAACAAGGCTGGAGGCATCAGGCTCTCTGATTTCAGGCTATACCACAAAGCTACAGTCATCAAAACAGTATGCTGTTGGCATAAAAACAGACACACTGATCAAAGAAACAGAACTGAGAGCCTAGTAATAAACCCACCTGTATACGGACCATTAATTTACAACAAAGGGGCCAAGAACATACAATGGTGAAAGCAGTGTCTTTAATAAATGATGTGGGGAAAACGAGGCAGCCACATGCAAGAGAGTGGAACTAGCCTCCTACCTTATCACACACAAAACTAACTCAAAATGGATGAAAGACTTGAGTGCAAGACATGAAACCATAAAACTCTTAGAAGAAAACGTAGGTAGGAAGTCTGTGAGTCACTGGTTTTAGCAGTGTGTTTGAACCGGACTCAAAAGGCAAGGGAAACAAAAGCAAAAATAAACCACTGGGACTGCATCAAACTAAGAAGCTTCTGCACAATCAAGGAAACCACCATCAAAACAAAAAGGCAACCTACTAGGAGAAGATATTTGCAAATCCTATGTCCAATAAGGGGTTAATATCCAAAATACATAGAAGCTCCTACAGCTCGACAATTGAAAAAACAAGCCACCCAACTAAAAAATGGGAGGAGGATCTGAAGAGGCATTTTTCCAAAGACATACATGTGGACAACAAGCATGGGAAGCGGTGCCCAACATCACAAATTATTAAGAATTACAAATCAAAGCACAATAAGATATCAACTCACACAAGTCAGAACAGCAATGATCAAAAAGACAAGAAATAACAATCGTTGGTGGGAATGTAAAACAGTATGGCGATTCCTTGAAAAACTAAGAACAGAATCACAACATGATCCCCCTGGTTCTACTTCTGGGTATCTACCTGAAGAAAACAAAAACATTCTAACACTATTTCCAAATGAGACCTGCACCCCCCATGTTCACGCAGTATTCCTGACAGTAATCAAGATACGGAAGCAACCTAAGTGTCCACCAGAGGATGAACGGGTAAAGAGGACGAGGTGTGTAGTCGCAGACACACACGATGGAGTACTACACAGCCACGAAGAAGAACGGAATCTTGGCGTACGCAATGGCACAGATGGACCCTGACGGTGTCAGGCCAAGTGAAGTCAGTCAGACAGACGAAGACAGATACTGTACGATTCCACTCATCTGTGGAATCTCGGGGAAAAAAAATAGCAATATTAAAACAAAATCATAGATACAGATCAGTGGTTGCTCCAGGGGAAAGGGTGAGCGAAATGGCAGTCTCTGTGCGCGGGCAGATGGTGACTGGTCTTTGGGTGGCGATCACAGAGTAACGCATACAGATGTCATATTACACTGTTGTACACCTGACGCCTGCAGAATGTTATGTACCAACTGCACCTCATTAAAAAGAAAAACAGAATGTTGGAATGTTATTCGGTCAAAAGGAAGTGAATAAAAATAAGCTCGTATAAATAAAACACCTCAACATTTTTTAATCTTTGTTGCTGAATCTAGATGGTGAGTGTATGTATGTCTATCATTCTTCCAATTTTTATGGATTTTGGAAGCCTTTTTACAAAACAAACAATAACAACAACAACAACAAAAAACCTCCCACTTACAGTCCCAGGAAAGAACACAAGTCAAAGCGGGGTTCTGGGGAGGCCTGGGGGGCCCCTCCCCCTCACCCCCCACATACTCCTCCCCAACCCCTCCCCCGTCCAGGCCTGGAGGAAGCTCCGAAGGCTCCAAGGAATGCGGTTCAAGAACATCATCTTTTGTTAATTCCAGTCTTCAAAATTCAAAAAAAAAAAAAAAGAAAAGAAAAAAGAAAAATCATCTGAATAATAAACCGTTCACATGAAAAGCAGTATTTACGAGACTGCTCACTGCAGAAAAACCCCGGAATCCACCCAGAACTTGGTCACAGCCTTCCTGAGGGCAGCAGGGGCCTTCTCCAGCCAGAGAGGCCGGCCCAAGCTAGCTCTTGGGGCTCACCGGGACCCCACCCGCGGCTTCCGAAGGCAAAAAAACATGGTCATGCAGTTGAGGTCTCTTTCCCACATTGGAAACAATCATTTTCTAATCAGTTAAATACGGCATCGCCAAGGGGAAAAGGTAAAGCGTCCTGCATTTTTGAACACTCAGCCTATCTCTGCATCTACAGGAAACCTTGCCGTTTTCTGCTCTGTGAAGTAAATCAACACGGAGCAGAAGCCGACTGACTTCGTGCTCATTTCCCCAAAATGATCACAGATCATTCTATCAACATCTTCTCCTGCACAAGGAATCTGGAGTAACCTCTAATATTTTGAGCAATTTGCCTAACAAAACAAGTCTGCAAGTTTCTTCCAACCGACCCGAACCAGAGTGGGAGAGCTGAGGCCTCCCAGGCTCCTGGGGGCTGCGGGGGCGCTGGCGGGGGCGCTGGCGGGGGCACTTCCTGCTCCAAGCCCAGTTTTCAGTTCTAGGGAAGCAGAAGCTGAAGCCTGTCCTGTCTGTCAAACAACTGTCTCCTGGGGTACTTTTTCAGTTCTGGCTCATTCATTAACCATCTCACACTACCAAGAAGTAGGTATGCTTTCCTCGGCGGCTGGGGTCCCTCCTCCTGTGTCCCCTGGCCACCTCCTGGGGAGCCCCAGGCTTCGGGGAGGAGGCGGGAGCCGCGGGGGCTCCCCCAGCCTGTGTGTGCAGCTCTGGCAACGGGAGATCTGTGCAATCTGGAGTCCGGCGGGCCAGGAGGATCCCGTAGGAGAAAGCAGCTCTCCATGGACAGGAGGCTCAGGCATTTGCGGGAGGGGTAGGGCTCCAATCAGCATGTCACAGAACAAAAACAGGGAGTCTCCAGTGGGGCCTGGCGGGACACTTCCGAAGGCTTGTCCCCAGAGCAGAGGGGGCTGCCCCCTCCCAACGACAGGGCATGCCCAGGACCACAGGCCCCGTGGGTGCTGGGCCCGGCGGTGCAGCCACTGTCCGGCTGTCCGCCTGCAGACAATAAAATGGGCTTTGCTGGTTACACTGTAGTATTATGGGCCTGAATTAAAATACATCATTAAGATCCTGCACAGGCTTATCTACTGCGGAGACAAAAAGCCTATTCTTTAAATAAATGGGGAGAAATTCCATAACAACAATGAGGAGTTCCTCTCTGCACACAGCAATCTGCCCCAGATTAACAATTCCAGGCTTATAGTCCGCGGCCCGCGGAGCCGCTCCGTGAACTGATGCTTTCACTGCCGGGCAGTTGCGGACCAAAGCTGACAAGGCCTCGAGGCTGCCTCGCTCAGGCCAATCAATAATCCATTATGAGCAAACGACATTTCCACTCTAATAAGAAGACATGAATAAAAGGCCACCAGAATCAGCAGCATTCACAAGAAACCCCACCCCACTGCCCCACTGCGGGGAGAAAGGACAGAAACCCACTATCCCAGGGAGGGAGGCGCGCACAACTGCCCACGGGCGAGGCAGGCCCTATTTCCAAGCGGGAACGCTGTGCTCGGACCGTGGTGCGAGGGCACCCGCTTTAAAGTAAGTCTCGAAAATGCTTCGTTCAGAGCACGAAGTAGGAGAAAAAAACAGCAACGCGACAGCGACAAAATCCCACTTTCTCCAGCAAAGGTTTCCCTTAAATTCTTCAGCACCCCACGCCCAACACGTCAAGTGAGGGCCACCACATTCGTGGACCCCAAATGTAACCAACGGCCCCCGATACGGTTTCACTGCGCGAATGGCACGGTCTCCGGGCAGGACGGGCGCAGACCCCGCTGCCGTCACGCCTCCACCCACCGCCGAGCGCCCGCTCTGCGGAGGAAGCCGCGGACCAGGCTCCGCCACACACGTGCCTGAGCTCCCGGTCCCCGAAAGGACGGTCTCCATTTTCACCTGCAGAGAGACGGCGGAAACAGAAGAACAGCAACAACCGTATGCCGACGTGTTTCCAAGAGAAAATATGAATTAACATCGGTGTCCAAGCCGCCCGCACGTCCTTGGACTAAAATGGAATGACTGGGAAGTCAAACCTGACCCTCCGGGGATGAGAAAAGCAGACAAACGCACCATCTCGTTATTGATCCCATCCAGGAACGACCAGGAGTAGATGAGGGAGGATGTGGGA
This sequence comes from Eira barbara, assembly GCA_020311275.1. Lineage (NCBI taxonomy): Eukaryota > Metazoa > Chordata > Mammalia > Carnivora > Mustelidae > Eira > Eira barbara. Next base: position 2,740,394 of record JAHRIG010000025.1, on the reverse strand, counting down.
ATTGTCCCTCCCCGGACACTAGTAACGGATCCAGAAAAACCCTAAGCAGGCATGGAGACGCTCACCCAGAAGCCCCCAGAGAAAGCAAGCCGGGGCCAGGTGTGTTTCACCCACAGGAAAGCAGCATCCTTCACTAGTTTTTCTTTCTTTGCTCTCCAAAATCAATGCATCACTCTTGCTGACCATTTACCATTTCCAAGCCTTACACTACAAAGTGACGTTATCAATCTATTTGTCCCTAAAAAAGTGAACTTCTCTAAACTGGGGGGGGAAAAAAGAAGACGACGACGACGGGAAGATGGGAAAGAAGAAAAGCGAACGGGAGTCAGAGGCCGCTCTGGAATGCTCTGCGGCTAGATTTCCTGCTGGGGCCCCCAGCCGGCCACAAAGAGCGGGGGTCTGGGGGTCCACCCCGCGCCCCTGGAACCGCCAGCACAGTTCATGACCTAGTCAACGTCTCCATGAAGAGCCCACGTCCCCCAGCCGGGCCGCTGGGTGACGTCTGCAGCCCCCAGAGGCTGCCCGGCATTTTACAAAGAGAGCAAATCACTCGCTTCATTACATGAACCACAAAAGCAGTCCGGTTTCACTCTGACGGTCTTCCCATGCCGCGTCAAGAGGAGGAAAGCCTCAGTTTCAAATAATTCAGAAATACTGAAAACCCGGAGAACCCCAAAGAAAATCAAGACTCATAAATTCTAGTTTTAAAACAGACGGCCCGAAGGCTCTAGGTAAGACGCAGGGTAAAATCCCGTTGACGAGTGGCTGGTAAGTTTTTATCCAGCCTGATCTCCAGAGTGTGCAAATTATCACCAATTCAATGCCTAACACCGGTGTTTTTAAAGAAACTGTCGACAGTGAAAACAAAATAACCCCATGTAGAAACTCGCCACATTTTCTCGCTGTCATACTCCCTGGTCTACTGGACGTACCTTGTTGAAATTTGTATTAGTTGATCACAAAACATATAACAGAAATTTGTTTCTACAAATAAGCTCTTTTGCTCCAAGTAAACCAAAAACAAAAGATAGTATTTACCCCCCAAACCACTAACAGTGACCTCTTTTCCAGACTTTCACCTAAAACCAACATTTTTCTCCCCACGTAAGAACACAGACGGCCGTAAATACCTAGATCTGACATTCTCAGTTTCCTCTGTGCTTTTTGGGAACAGCCTGAAGTCCCCACCGTCAAATAAAGAACTGTGCCCTAGAATACAAAGGGAGATGATTCTGCACGGCAAGCCAGGAAACATTCTGTGAAACATTACCTTCCGAGGTAGGACTGTTGAGCACAGAAGTCAGCCCCCCCGAAATCCCTTAAGAGCACACAGGAAAAATAAACACTTCGGTGATCAATTTTACTGAATTCTAAGTAACTGCACACAAAACGTTTTCTGTAAAGATACCCTGAATGGAGTTTATTTTGGCAGGACAGCTGAAAGGCATATCATGCAAGAAATCATTGAAGACTTTCTTGGCCCCTGTACAAACACCAATCAATACTTTGAGAGGATCAAAATTAGAAAAGGACAGATCTTCCCCAAATGCTTTCGTATCTAAAGCACATACAGGATAACCAGTTTAAATGCTCCAGATCCATTACCGCCAGTAACTGCTGCAACGTGACCTAGTTTATCACTCGCACACACAGCGCCTCTGAGACCAGCTGGGTGCTGCAGCCTCTTAAGGAGAGCGATCTATCAGAGAATGTTTACAAAGAGCAATTCTTGACAAGAACATGATGTCACATCGCCCCAGGATTTATCCCGCATTGCTTGTCTAAAAATATATTTTCAACCACACTCAATGACACATCCCTGCAAGTCCTAACTTCTGCAGATAAAAGACCACATCTACCTTTCTTGCAAAGAACAAAAAAGGATAAACATGCAAAATTCCACTCTCGTTCCCCGGAAGAATGTTATTGTGGTATCCGCCTGCGAAAGTTAGGGAAACGCTGCATGTGAAGCGATCGTAAGTGATCTCGCAGAAACGAGGACGGGATGTTTCCTAAGCCAAAACGTCTCACCCGGCAACAGCTTTGGGGGAAAGGGACCACAAAATACAACACAGCAGGTTTTGGGGTTTCAGAGCTCGCAGGCCCTGCGCCCGCCCCCCAGGCCCGGGGAGAGGGGATCAGGGGCTGTGCATGCAAAAGTGCCCTCCTGCTTTATTGAAGGAGCGCAGTGCTGCCCGTGGCACCCAGAGACACAGCAGTCACACCGGTTGCTGCAAATGGTGTCCAAGAACCAGAAGACCCAGATGCGGAGTCAGGGCCCACCTCCGAACCTCGTGGCGGGTTCCTGCAAAGCCAAAGCGAAACCCAGAGTCAAACTGGCAGCGGGCTGGTGAGATCGGATGTGCGTTAATTCCGTCAGCGCTGTCCCTCCTGCCACCCGGCACACGGCAACACGGAAAGCTCTACAGGCCTCCTCCATGGGTTCAGCACAAAGCCCACGAGTGGTCGGGCCGGCATTGCCAGGCGACAGACCAAGGTTCCAAAGGGCCGCGTGGGCCCAGGTGGGAGCCCAGGGCATAGCTCGGAGCAGGTGGAGCGAGGGTGCCGAGGGCCTGGGGGGCTGCTCTTGTGTTCTGGGGACCGTGACATCCAAGCTGGGGCCACTGGTTCCCAAACATCACTCGGGAGTCCAAGTTTACAGAGACAAACTCTAGAAACGCCTCTTCGGTGAAAGGAACAGTTACTCGTAAACATACTGTCCGACACCCACGCGACACCCACGGTAACAGGAGTCTATCGTCGAGATGCCGGATGACGGTGCACAAGCCGGGTCTCTCGTGAGCACAGAGCTCCGTGGGAGAGAGAAAGCGGCGGAACAAAGGTGCGCGGCCAACCCACCCAACCAACCAAGTCCTGCGAAAACAAAACACAACTGGTCTGAAGTGTTTCCAACTCAGCTCCTGGAAGGAGCTCCTATCCCGTCACTGGACGGTCACTATTAATGGCCAGAGGCCCCCTTTACCTCCGCATCCCCCTGACATCCCCCCTGAAGGGCCGCGTCCTGCCTGTGCCCACCGTCCCCTGCTGGAGGAGGAAGGGCCCGTCCATCTGCAATGCAGTGACACGCACGTACTCAGAACAGCCCACGCTCTGTCCCCGCAGATGAGGACAGCGGGCTCTCCTCTCCCCTCATGGGAACGGCAGGTGCTCACTGTAGCTCCGCTCCCTACCAGACTCCCTGGGCAGCTGACGCTGTGCTGCACAGCCCTCTCTGCCTTTCCGAACCCAGGGGGTACGCGCCTGCACCCCTTGGGGGGAACCTGGATTACCGCTGGAGAAACGCAGGCCAAGGAGTGAGCACAGCCGAGCCCCTTCCTCGACTAAAGCCTCCCAAAGCGCACCTCTCTGGACCCACAGATAACTAAGAACATTCTGGTCACGCACAAAATCAAACAAGCTTCCCAGTGCAGAGTCCCATCACCTGGCATGTTCTCTGGGCAGAGACCGGCCCTCTGGCGCCTCCGGGGACAGCGCCACCCCCAGCAAGGGGGAACCAACCGGAAGCTTCTAGACGTTCACCACGTAGTCAGCAGACGTCCTAATTTCAGGGGACGGCACACGGCCCCGGAAAGTGCACACAGCACATTCTCGCCCGACACGCGACCGAACCCTAACCGGCACGTTTGCCGGTGTGACGCAACGAAAAGGCGCCGTTCACTGATTCCCCGTGGGGGGTCTGCGACTCCAATCCTCAGTACAAATGCGGGTTTCTCCGCTCTGCGCTTAAAGTCAGACCGAGCCACTCACACACACACACGTTGCAAAGTGCTTTCAATTTCCTTATATTTACACTGAGTTTGGTTTTTTACATTTTTTTCCAAAATCGGTCTGTTGCCCAGAAGGTGCCCAGTCACAGAGTGCGGGGAGGCTGGGCGGGTTGTGCACACGGCGCCGGCTGCGGACGGCAGCAGCACAAGCCACGGAAAGGGAAAACAGCCGCCCGGGGCTTCGCCTCCGTCACGGCACTAAACGAAGCTGGCGGGGCTCGTGGGAAAGGGGCAGAGGCCCTGCCAGGAAGACCGCACACACGGCAAACGAAATGATGCCTCTGTCAAAGCCCATGCAGGTAACGCGGCCCACCACGTGCGTGCGGCAAAGAACAAAGACCCGCCTGAGATCCTCGCGTGTTAACCTCCTGGCCGGAAAGTCCTCAAAAAGGAGACTCGTCAGCAATCTGTCTTTTTCTCCTTCACCTGAACCTACCGCATTTCCGATAAGCACACGGGACCGGCTTTCTCAGGTAATGACAACTTCCACCGGCCAGTTCTAAAATCTCCTAAGGGAGACCTTTCCGAACTAGGACCAAGAGCCAAGCGTTGCTTTCCGGAGAGACGCACACATAGGCTTTGACTCGGGGCCTAGCGTGGAGGCCCTATTGATCGAGTCTTGCCATCTAACAGGGTAATTCCCACCCATGTCACACTCTGAAAACACAGCTCCATGAGGAAACACATGGAAAACACCACTGTCCTTCCGGGGCGGCCAGCTCCTCACCCACCTGGGGGGCTAGCCTGGGCTCAGCGCACACCGCGGCCTCCCGTGGGCACGTGACAGTCACACGTTCAGCCAAGCTCCGCTTGCAGTCCCATCCCTGCCGTGACCGAGCTCTTCCAGAAAAACCCTCTCAGGAGGAAAAACTGGCAGGAAGGGCCCCTGAATCACGTTCTTCTAGGAGTTCATGGTTTTCTCACCAGCGCACAGACGGGCAACACGCTCCAGCTTCCAGGCACAGAGCCTTGGCCCGCACAGGACAGCGCCCTGAGGAGCCTCTTCTCACAGAGGGGCTCCCTGTGGAGACCCCAGCCCCAAGGACCCTCTGGAGGCGGAGGTGGTCACGGCCTGTGCACATGAGCGGGTCACCCGGACACTCGGGCTGGAGGCCGGGTCTTCATACACAGCAGGACAGCAAGCGGAACCAGGCACCTGCACCTGAGGCTGGTTCTCTGTCTCTGTTTTTCTGGAAAGGACAGGAACTGATTTTTATAGCCCACTGAACCATCAGTGATGGTTCACCGCAAGCACAGAGCCAGGGAGACGCAGTTTTCCCAGCAGGACAACGGTCCCCACCACCAGCAGGCCCCATCTCTCCATGTAACAGGCAAACCCTGACAGCGTCCTCAGGGGTCTGCCTTCGCGTCCCAGCTCTCCGTGCCCCAGAAAACCACTAGCAGGACATCCGCGGGGCGAGCGGACAAGGCCACCTGCAGCCTCCTCACCACCAAGGGGGCCAAGGGCACCCGGGGACCACACTGTTTGAGGGGCCCTGGATCACCCCATGTTCTTGCGGCCATGGAAGGAGATTTAGGGGGAGTCATTTGCCACATACAGTTTCTATAGTTGTCAGAAATGTATTCAGAGAACGCTTCCCCTTCTTGCATTCCAAACGCAGAGTAAGAAAATGTACATTCAGTCCTTAGGCCTGTGCCTGATCTCCAGTGGGCACTCAGCGAGGGGAGGGTCCCTTCCCCGTGTGGCCCCAATTCCAAGATTCGGTAGTCGTGTCAGTGATCACGAGGAACCCCGAGGCCCACATCTGAGGTCCGGTCACTCACAGTCAGCAGATGCCCACCAAGCGCCCACCTCAGGCCGGGCGGCCCCCCGTGCTGCTCACACCTGGGCAAGTCTCTGGCTCGCCTAGGCACCGGCGCCTGCTCAGGGAGGGCCTGGCCTCACCCCGCTAGGTGGAGGTGCTGAGGAAAGTCCCTCCTCCGACGCTCTGGCCAAAGGATTTTCCCCAAATCCAGAGATAAAAACGTACAGAGCTCTTTTTCCACCCTATGTAGCACCAAAATACCTTAAAATCAAATTTCCTATTTTTTTTCAAAGTGTTTTTGCCCCAGAAGAGCTTTCGGGGTTTCCGTGGTGGGCCTGGGGTCCCCACAGAGGTGGACCTCACGGGCTTCAGTTTTCCAAACCTGGAGGCACCTTCCAGCAAATTTAAATCAAACCATTTTACAACGTGAACCAAATGACGATCCACACAATCACCGGAGAAAAGGAAAGAAAAGCTTGTGCTGCAACACATCTCCTAATAAGGGAGGCAAGCCCAACACTCTCCAGCTTCCAGAACGTCCCCGTAGGTAAAACAGACACCGCGGAGGCCCGAGTCCATGCACGTCCCACACACGGCAGGCAGACAACGCCGGGGACGCTCGTGGCAGACCCGCCCAGGGAAAAGGAAACGTCTCCCCCCGCGGACACGGACGCTTCCTCTGCCAGGGGTGGAGGAAAGGAACGTCCCGAGTGCAGATTCCATGGATGCCCACAGCGCTTCACTGCCCACGGCGGTGCCTCCCAGAAGGGACCCCGCAGCCGCCCGCCGGCCCGAGCATGCGGCCCCAACCACCCGCAGCGGATGCGGTGTAGGCGCGGGCAGCGTCCTCCGAGCATCACGGCCCCAGAGGGCACAACGGAAGTGTCCTCCCCACAAGCCCCGCGCAGCCCGGGCACCGGGAAAATTCCTGCGAGCTCACACTCCACCTCGCCCTGACCCCCGCCTCCTGACCAACGGGCTCTCGTTCACTTACTTTCCGATTTGCCTTCAAACGTCTGTTACCATCTCCCTGCTGTGCAGGAAGAGCGGCCCAACGCCGAGGTCAGAGGGAAACTATTGTTTTCTTAAGGGCTTTCGACCCCAGGTCTGCAAAACACAAGTCCCGTGCATTAAACAGGAAGGTATCCTCGTCGACCCAAATCTGGCTTCCCTGAGACGGGGTCAGAGAAGCAACCAGACCCGCCCGATGCACCCTGTTCACCACAGCCCCCCAGGAAAGGAGCTTGAGCCCCCCACCCCCCGCAGCCCCTCCCAGAGCCCAAACTCCTCGCAAGCCCCAGTTTCAATGGATCACACGTTTCCCTTTGAGATGTTATTTTTTATTCTTCCCCAGTTTACTTATTGTTGGTTTTTCAGTAGGTTTTTTTTTTTTTTCAAGTGACACTTTTTAAAAAAGTTTGCTATTGGGGCGCCTGGGTGGCTCAGTGGGTTAAAGACTCTGCCTTCAGCTCAGGTCATGATCTCAGAGTCTTGGGATCGAGCCCCACATCCGGCTCTCTGCTCAGCAGAGAGCCTACTTCCCCCGCTCTCTCTGCCTGTTTATGATCTCTCTCTGTCAAATAAATAAATAAAATCTTAAAAATAAATAAATAAATAAAAATAAAAAGTTTGCTATTGCTTTTAAGAAAAAAATTAACTGCTGCAAATGCACAGACACAGATGTTTTCATGAGACACAACGGCACCCCGGGGCAGCTCACGGTAGATGCCAGCACGCAGACGGGAGGCTTCTCGCCCTCTCGCAGCGGCCGTCTAACCTCGGGCCTGGGCACCCGGACGGGTCAGCCGCATCACCGAAGAGCAGCCACGGGGCTCTCCTCCTGCCAGTGCTTGGTTCTGTGCACGGCTCACGCTGCTGGCCACCGAGCGCCGGGCCCCGTGGGCGGCTCTGTCTTCTGCCTGGACCATGGATCTGAGGGGCAGGACCTCCACCTCCGCCTGAACTCACGAAGCAGACCCTCCGATCAGGGCTGACTGGGACCAGCAGGCTGACTGGTCCCGGGAGCAGCCGTGCCCAGCACTGGAAGCCCGTCATCTAAATCTCGGCTTCCTCGGTCCTCGAGTGCTCAGCGCGGGTGCCGCTGTTCTCACCCAAGCGGAAAGGCATTCGTATACAGGTGACAGTGAGACTTAAAATGACACTTAAAACATCTCTTCAAGCCTAAAATATAATACATCTGCTGCAGGAGCCACACACAGTGCATAGGACGTCTTTCCTCTCCACCCTAGCGACACGCACTTTTCTTAGAACGGGAAGACACGGACAGGGCTCCCCCCGGAGCCGGGGCTCAGGCTGGCTTTCTCCACAGGGTCACACTACGTGTCTACACGTCCAGGCTCGGGACCTAGAGCTCCTGACAGCGTTACGGCACATTCGTGGAGCCCCTGGCCATGTCTCACGCTGGTAGCTGGGGGCTCTAGAGAAGGCTGGGAGGTGCCAGGTCACTGGGACCAGGACTGAGAGCCCCAACAGGGACCCGGGCCCGGGGGTGGGGCACGCAAGGCGTCTTCTGCACCCCACGCCCGGTCACTTCACTTACAGAAAGGTTCACAGATTTCCTTTTCTCTTTCCCATTTTTAAAAAACTATTCAGTGATGTGTCGTTTAAGGCCTGAGCTGCATCATGGATCCCTCAGAACACTGGGGCGGGGCCGGGGGTGGACGGGTGGCCGGGCGTCAGGTGACCCCAGCACAGGCCCGGCCCCAGAGCTCTCCAGGTGCGAGGCTCCCAGAGGACGCCACAGCCCCACGCACAACCTGGGCAACCCGTGCAAACTGCTGCCGACGGCGGGTCTCCCGTGTTAGGGTTTGTTCAGTGAAGCACTTTTTTCTGACTTAGTTTTTCCTTGCCTGAAACCGACATTTCAGAGTGATGGCGCTGAGAGGCCATTTCCTGCCTCTGGACACCTCGGGCGGGCAGAACGAGGAAGAAGAAACAGAAAAGATTTTATTCTTTGGCACCAGTTCCTCAGTCCAGGAGACTCACAGGAGTCTCCTGCGGGCCATCCCCTGCGGTCCAAGGAGCCCACATCTGTCGGAGAAACGCCCTGAGGAGGCCCCTTTCCAGACGGCCCACAGGAGAAAAGTTCCGAAACAAACCGTGATATGTGGGAGAAGGAGACGGAACCCCAAGGGCGGCGCCGTGGAGAGAGCCGCCCCCCACCTGCTCATCAAGACTCAGTAAAGCCATGAAAGACGCAGGAAGCGGACCTGGAAGGACCAACACGCAGAAGTCAGTTAGCCCAAGAACTACAGGGCCGACCCGGCAAGCAGAGCCGCTCACGCCCGTGTCTTCCTCCCGTAGACACACACACCACGGCGCACCTGACCAGGCTTCCGCCACGCATCCAGGGCGAGGACAACAAGGGACGTCTGTGGGGCCCGCCCCGCCAGAGGGGGCCTGGGTCCTGGGACAGCAGGAAATGCGGAGGGACACAGGCAAGGCCTGGGCCGCAGAGACGCTGCCACACACATGTCCACCTTCCAGATCGGACAAACGCTCAGCTCGCACAGGGGACACTGCAGTGAGGGACTGTGGGAACTCCGTCCACCCAGACTTACTGCAAAACTACAGTGAAAGGACACTGCCCTGCATCATCCAAATAATACAATGTTAGTAATTTGCTTTTATAAGAGCTCCTTGCCCTCTTTAAATAGAACAGGGTTTGCCTCTTAAGAATAAGTAAACGAGGGGCGCCTGGGTGGCTCAGTTAGGCATCTGCCTTCGGCTCAGGTCATGATCTCAGGGTCCTGGGATCGAGCCCTACATCCGGCTCCCTGCTCATCAGGGAGCCTGCTTCTCCCTCTCCCTTTGCCCCTAACTTGTGCTCGTCCTCTCTCAAAAATAAATAAATAAATAAATAAATAAATAAATAAATAAATAAATAAATAAATATCTCTAAAAAAGAAAAGAATAAGTAAATGAAACAAAATTACAGAGACAAGGCCAGCATGTGAGGGGCAGAGAGCAGTCCCCAAACAAAGGTACATGACGCCGCAGAGCCGTCCAAAGAGATGGAGGTGCCCCTGGTCTAGGGACACGCAGGCCCCGGTGGCCTCCCTCCAAAATCTCCCTGCAGTCCCTGGCGCCCCTCCAGGCGGCTGTGGCTCAGACGCACAGGGAAGGGTGACCCCCGCGTGCCAGGTGCTGTCCCAAACGTATCTGTGAGCCACACGTTTAACATGCCCCAGTCCCCGGTGCCATAACCACACTGACCCTCTCCTCCTAACAAGGAAACGGGCACAGAAAGGGCAGGCGTACTGCTGAATGTCACACAGCACACTGGCGGCCGGGCAGCAGGGCTTAGGGCTCGGCCCCTCTGACCGATGGTGGGGAGTCCGGGTGGGCTTTACATGGTTCCCTTGTCCAGGGAGGACACAGGGCAGCGCACCACATGTGGGTGTTTCAGACGCCGCCCTGCAGAGGGGACGCAGCAGAGCGGGGAAACCCCGCAGGCAGGCACAGGCCTGTGGACAAGGAGCCGTGCCAGAAACACAGGGTCCTCAAGAAGGAAGCAGAGACGCAAAGCCCCCTCCCTCGGCCCGCGCTCTGCTCTGCTTGCCATACCACCCAACTCCCACCTGAGAAGGGCACAGGCAGGAACTCTGAGGGCCCAGGCCCTGTGCCCCAGCCCGTGTCCCCAGGGGACCGACTCCTCTTCTGGCTCTCCACAGCCCCGCTGACCAAGCCCTGCCGGAAACTCCCAAAGTCCTGCGGGAGCAAATATTAACTCCAGCTCGTGAAATCCGTCTTTCCGAGGACATCGATCCTTTAGTCCTCATTACGCTATCAGGGCCCTGCGGACACGCGCGCTCAGTCCCAAGGGCTCAGGAAAGGTCACAGGTGTCATTGCCCTCCCCCCGCCCGGACGCTGCTGGGTCCCTTCGGGAGGCCATAAAAGCACACGTTAGCGCAGGCCCTTCATCCCCTCGGGGTTCAGGTGACCTGCTCCCATGGAGGTCGCCCGTCGTGCAGCCCGGCTGCCCCACGTGACCGCGTCCGCTGGGGAGGCCCCTCTCTTCTGCCCAGGATTTGTTCCAGCATGGGAGGCCGGACACCGGACACGAAAAGGTTCAGGATGCTGATCCCAGCCATACACCAGCACGCACAGAGGACCACACGGGATCACACGCAAGGTGGCAAAAACAGAGAGGCCGCGGCCCAGTCAGGTGACTGCCTCTCTGGCCCCACCAAGACGGTCAGCACCGCAGGGGCAGGAACAGCCGGGTCTTCCCCGGCGGCCGCAGGTGACCCCATGGCTCAGAACACACAGGCCGGGAACTGAAGTCTAGGGTGCTGGCCCAAGGCTCAAGCACCTCTCACCATGATCTGGAGAAAGACACAGCTCGTCGCATCAATTTAGAGTCTGAGTCCCAAAGCGCTTCTGCACCGTGCCTGGGCAGCCTTGGTTTTGAAGCAGAAGTTTGGCAACTTCCCGCATTTGCAGACGCGCTCAAACTGTAAGTACATTCGATTCCTGATTCTTCTGTTACCAGATAAATGCATTTCCACGCAGGAAGGAACCACATGCCTCCCGGCCTCCCAAGATGGCCTCAAGGAGGAAAGGCGGCCAGCAGGGGCAGATCTAGAACTCGCCCTGCAGCGCCGGACGGCCATCCCAAGAGGACGGGCAGGCGGAGCACCCCAAACTCCGGCCCGGAGGCGGCAGCAGCGGGCCCGAAGCAGACAGCTGGGGGGCCCATGCGGACACACCCGCATCCCCCACAGGGCAGCCACCACGTCCTCGTCGGACCACTGGGATACTGCAGCCACGAGACCGGCTGGAGAACGCTCTGGCAGAAAGGTCCAGAAACAAGGAAGCTCTTCTTCCCATTTTCACAGAAACAAGTGTGTCTAAAGTAAGAGATGCCAGGATGAAGACTGGCAGTGGCCTTTGGCATCTGGGACGTGGGGCAGACCCGTGGTCCCTGAGCAAGAAACGCCGTCCTGGGAGCTCCCGCTGCAGTGAGACCCTCAATCGAGGGGAGGAAGGAACCGTGGACCCCCGCCCCGGTCAGTTCTCCGGGCTGGTCCTCAATGAGCAGCCCTGGCTGAACGGATCGGGTCGCCGCCCGCCCCCGTCACGCATCCCGGTGTCTCCCTGGCCGCGGGGGCCAACCGGAGGCGCAGATGGAGAACATCGCCTCCCACTTCCCACAACACGCACCAAGGCACTGAAGCTCCCTCTTGAACTTGGGGTTCTTGCTAACGAGGTCCAAGCACTCCCACAGGTTCAGCCCTAGATGCCCGAGTATAAATCCCGGACGTGGTCCAAGTTGGCTGTGCTGTGCTTCCAGGCTGTGCCTGGATGAAAGTCTCCGCCTTCTCCCAGCAAAACGTAAAATTAGGAAACCATGAGGAGCGGTTAAGTCACTCGCCCAGAGGTACACCCACACTTACTATTATTACAGATCTGCCGTCCTGCTTTTCGTATGACCGAGAGCACGACACTCGTTCTTTCTATTTAGAGGGTTCTTTAAAAATAAGTTTCAGGAAAGATCTATGAATGTGTGTATTGTACCCGGTGGACAGTTACAAGAGAGTACTCATGACTTTTGGTTACATATTTTCCCTTCTACACTGAAATAACCAAAAACCTAGTAAGAGTTTCCACGACTGCATTTAGGGTAAAAGTGCGTTCTTTCAGTGTAACAAGAAATTAAATAAAATTACCGGGTTGGGCCGAGGGAGGACATTTACTCTTCAGATAAAAGGAATGGTGGTGATGGGAGTCCTCTGACCAGAAACCGTAATATTTTTAAAAACATAATTTAATGCTGGGACGACACCGAGACTTCATGGCCTATTTTTATCTTCTTCCAGTTGAAAGCTCTGGAGTCTGACAGGTTAAGTCACACTGTCCTCAGAAAACTGGACATGGTCAACTCAGGTTTCTCTCAACTGATATTCATTAATTATTTAAAAAAACAATGTAGGCACTGAAGTGTACACTCAACCGTCACTCAAATGCCAATTTTTACACTGTATCTACTTGGCCACAATCAAAAATGCAAAATAAAAATACAGAGATCATAAAAGCCTGAAGTCGGTTACAACGCCGTCATATTCTATTCCCAGAAAATAAACCACAACAGAGAACAGAAGTACTATCTACAGGCATCTAATCTACGGTTATACATACGTGAACTATATTAATCTTGAAACAGCATTATCCCGAATGATTAGATCTGTAGACATCTGAGGTCATCACCAGAATCCTGAAAAGAGATTTTTTTCCCTACATGAGGTCAATTCTCGTGCACCAGACGTGGAACAGGCGGTCTGGGGAGCACCACGTCACCCTCCATGTGCTCGACCGGCTCTCCGCACCGGCAAGCTCACAGAAACCCATGGCTTTTTTTTTTTTTTGTTTCTCAACTTGCAGCTGAGCTCTAGAACACGCCGCAAGTCTCACGACACAGTTCTAGGTCGCGCACATACAGAACATAAAGGAGAGCTCCGGAGAGGGCACGTCCCCACCCCACGTCAACTGCGTATTCCCAGAGCCACACCCGCTGTCACTGCTTTGAGAAAAGTCCAAGTTAGTTCAGATGCAGCGTCTAAGCAGCTCGGCGGCCTCCAGACCCGAGGAGCCCTGTTCTAAAGCGACTTTGGAACGTCCACTTCTTCCTGCGGGAAATTCCACGCGGATCCTATCCTGAGCTTTCCAGCTGATTCGGAGAATTTTAATCCATTTCATTTTCTGCTACAAATATTTCACAGCCAACCGTGGCCAGAAGCGCTCCCATTCTGACTGAGTTCACATGGAGAACGTCTTACCGATGATTTCCAATCAGTCCTGCGTACTGCCAGGCCAATTCTGCCCGGAAAGTGTTTCCCCAAAGCTCAAGAAACCTGACTTCAGAAGTTCCCTCTATTTCCCTTACTCTTCCGAGCAGTGTCCTTCTTTACAAGTATTTTTGTAAGCTGGTGAATGAAAAGACACCTTTCCAAAGCTGTATCCCACCCGTGACAAAGATAACGATTGACATTATTCCTAATCGATTTATTGGCCAGAAGAAATAAGAAAAAGGAAAAAGAACACTATTAAAAACTCTCATTAAAGAAAAACTTAGCAGAACACAGGACATATTGTCAGTCCAGACACTATCACATTCACCAAATCCTCGACCCTCGGGACTGGGAAGGAAGGAGCCCCCGGCCGCCAGCCCGGGCCGCGACGAGCTGAGCTGCATCTCTCCCATCACGTCTGGCGGAAGCTCTCCCCGGCCCTTACTCCCACCTCCTGGGACTGGACATATGGCCTGGGACGTGTCCTCTGAATCCATGGCCCGCACTGTTCCCGCGGGGACGTGAGTGCCTGGCAGTAGAGGCCTGCAAGAGCTTCCCTGGCTGGACGGCCAGTTCCGTGGGGCGCACGCCAGGCTTCTTCCTGGAAAGGCTCCGTGGCCTCACTTCTGTCACTGGATGTTCGAAGCAGAGCCCCAAGTCCGCCAGGGCTTCCCCGAGTCCTGGTCCAGCAGCCGGCACCCCTGCCAGGTGTTGGAGGCTGGACCGTAATCCCCGTCCAGGCACAGCCTCCACCAGGGCCAACCCAGAATGCCAGGCCCGCGACTCCCAGCCCCACACTCGCCACACCTACGGAGCCCACATCTCAGCCCGTGGCCTCCTTCAACAGGGCCACCTACCTGGTGAGGGGATCACTGTCCCTACAGATGCACATGGGGATCCGGGGTACACCCGGGCCTCCCCCAGCCTCACAGTATCTGGCACATAGCCAGCTCCCCAGAACCTCACCTTCCAATGGGAACCACTCGTTTTCAGCCCCTCTTCCCCCCACCTCTCAGCCTCCAGACTAGCCCCAAGCACCAACCTCCTTGGATCGGTCCTGAACACGCCCCTCCTCCAGTCTCCACACTGGGAAACCCCTGCAGCAGGCCACCGAGGGGTCACACAGAACACATCCCACCCACCAGTGACAGCACCTCTAACATCCACTGCTGTTTGCACTGAGCCCAAAGTCTTCCAGACGATCCAGAGTCATGACTCACTACCCACAATGACCTCTGAAACGGCTACCTGCCGCCCATCACACATGCTTGCACACGCATGCACACACGTGCACCAATGCTTACAACATGCATGCACCTGTGGGCACAGGGATGCACACATGTGCCTGTACACAGGTGCACACACATGCACACCTCAAGGCTCCAGCAATACCAAACTTCTCCCAGGCGTGGTTCCTGTCCAGCACCCTTCCCTGCGCCGGGATGGAGCACCCTCACCGGTAGATCCTTTACCATCTCCTTGGAAAGGCAACTAGGCCAAGTAGAAGATGACTCAAAGAACTCAGAAAAAACAAAAATGAAAGAAGTCTGACAATTATCACCACACCCAGAAAGCACGGAAGTAGAAATATAATCACCCGCGATCTACACAGAAAATAAACATGCAATGCTTGTGTTTCCTGCAGTAAAATATAACGTAAAAATCATAAATGTGCGCTAGACTAAAACAACACCCCAAAAAGGAATTGCAAGAGAGCCGCGGGGGGGGGGGGGGGGGGGATGGAGAAAGACGAGGAAGGTAACAGAAGTAACTCATTTCTTCATCGTCCCCAAAGAGGAAGTCAAATTATATGGTTACTGAACCCAATAAATTGAGAAACACGAGTTTAAGTAAAAGCTATAAATATAACCACCAGCACAACTAAAAACACTGGACTTTCCGCAGGCTACCTTCCGACTTCAAGAATTAAAGGAAGCATAATCCGTAGATCAATAAACAGAAAATAAAGGGAAAAAGGAAGAAAGCGTAAAGAAGAAAAACTTATTTTTAATTAGGAAAGAGGACATCTGTTTCAGCAAAATTACGAATGGAACAAATTGACCCAGGAAGACTCCATGATGGGGCAAAACGGAAGTCTAGCTACGTGCTCCCCACGAGAGACCCCGAAAGCTAACGGACGCACGAAGTCAGGCGCGGAGACAAACTACACCAGGAAAATGCAAACCAGAGCAACAGGGAAAAAGGAAAAGATCATTAAAAGTTTGATTCGCCGTTGAAGAAGAGCTACGTGGCACAGAAGTCATATTTATTAAGGGTAAAAAAAAAACAAATCACAAAGAAAACAGTGCTCCTTAAAGCTGTATGTCAAACCACACAGAACAGAACACCTAGAACACCCATCCCGGTGAGTGGACGGGAAGACCCGCAGGAGAAAACAGATGCGGGAGAGATGATGAAACGCTCTAAAACCTGGATCAAAAAGGAAAAATCACAAAGGGCTAGAAGGAGCTCCGCACTCAGGAGCGCCATGATGACGCGGTACCACGACAGCAAACGTTAGCAAGAAAGAACAAAACCAAAACTCACAGAAGTTCAGCCACTTGGAAAATATTCAGTTCTCCGTAGCAACGCCCGTGGCAGGCGCAATCAGAGCTCAAACCCAAAACCTCTCCGGAAACTGATCCGTGTCAAAATCTACAGGACACAAAGAGGGCTGGAAGGTTGGCTCCAGCAATTAAAAATAAAGAAAACATATAAATGAAACACTCAATTCAAAAAATGACAAAGAAACCTCTTAAATCTGCATTTTAAAAAGTGGCAATAAATAAGAAAAAAAAAACCAACAGTAAAACTGATAAATAAAATCACTAACTATCCCTTTGAAAGCCCCAGTGAAGGAGGTAAAAGACTAGCCAGCCTAATTTAAACATTTTTTAAAAGGCAGGATTTGGGGGAATTAGGTGTAATGACCAACAAAAGAATGAAAACTAAAATACTGCAATGTTTTTTCAAACTCTGGTTGAATACACTTGATAAGAAATGATGAAAGAAATGACGGATTTTCTAATAAAATATAAATGGTTCAACATTTACTCCAGAATCAACAGAAAAAGTAACCAGACTAATAATCCCGTAAGAAATCAAAAGATCTGTTGTATTCCTCTAGCGACTCCAATGCGAAAAAGCCGCCAAACCCACACACCTTTTGAGAAACGACTCAGATGCAGCCATTTCAACGCTGCCGGAGCAGAAGGAATTCACGGAAATTTTAAGCTGTAAATGAGATAAACAAAAAGATACTTGCAGCACCAAACACAAGGCTACTGTCCTAAGAAAGCAACAAAGTATGGATAACTGGGTGGAAAACTGACCAAGAAAATAAGCAGGCAACTCACAGGAGAAATGAAATGATCAGCAAACATGAAGAAATGCTTAAATTTTTTAACACAAAGCATTTCCCTGATTCGCTGGCCAAGACTTAAAGGACCAATGAGACCAAGCGCCGATGGAGAGAGCCGTCACTCCCGCCGACGGAAAACGGCATTCCAATACCGCTGTTGAGAAGTCTGGCTGTATCCCTCAGTTAAAATGCCCCTTCTTGGGGCGCCTGTCTGGCTCATTCAGTAGAACATGTGACTCTTGGTCTTGGGATCGTGAGTTCAAGCCCCAAGGTAGTCACAGAACTTACTTTAAAAAAAAAAGAAAAAATTGGAATGTCCCTTCTTGACCAAAATTCCACCCCAGGGAACTTATCCCAAAGAAATATTCCCCCAAGTACACAAACTGTGTATCTGAGAGGTTTGCCACACCCTAGGAAAGAGTGGGAGGGACACAAACGTCCAGCAAGAGGTGGGAGGATGAAGGAGAGCACCTTGCTCGGGCAGACGTCCAGCCGGTGGGCGCCGGCCGCCCCTACTGGCTGCTCAAGCCACAGCCCACTCAGACAGGTCAGAGCTGGGCCACACTGGGTGCTGCGCACTGGGAAATCATTACAGCATGTGCAAACAATTGCACTTTACACATCCCTTGAAAAGAGTAAGTTGTGATGTTACACACATACACACAAAATGAGTTGAAGGGGCGCCTGGGTGACTCGGTCAGGTAACGTTGGAATCTTGATTTCGGCTCAGGTCATCATCTCAGGGTCATGGGACAGAGCCCCACATCAGGCCCTGGGCTGAGCACGGAGTCTGCAAGAGGATTCCCTCTCCGTCTCCTTCTGCCCCTCCCCCAGCTCGTGCACACGAGGGCTCTCACTCTCTCTCAAATAAGTAAATATATCTCCAAAAAATGAGTTGCAGAAAAACTCACATACGGCCCCATTTTAATGTTTTAAATTAAAGTTTACATATTAAAAATCTTAATACATTTATTAAGCTCATGTATTTCAATGCCTAAGACAGGGATGGGCACAGAGAAGGTACTCGACACTAACCGGCGTACACTATAAAATTAATACGTGTTGTGAAACGTCTAACATATTCTTTCTTCTCAAAATGCAATTTCCTCTTCAAGTTGTAAATATCCTGAAGGCAAAAATGAGGAAAAATCTGTAGTCTCCAAACTATGCATTTTGGGTAATTATCTTCAAAGACATAGTTTAATTTGGGCAAGAACACTAACCCTACGTTTTTGGCTCTCACTAAATTGCTCAAACGCGTTGTGAGAAATCAAGTAATGTGTTACCTGCTGTGAATTCCACACCGCCCACCCCACGCCCCCTTCGCAGCACTGAGGAGAAAGTATGCATTTTCATGCCATTTTGGGGACTTCTCTGTCACTTATTTGTTTAAATCTCTGTGCATCTCTTAACAGCAAAGCACTTTGTCTGTCTTCACCCCCTAATGCAAGAGACATCGGCCGTGTAAGGTACTGGGTACCAGCTGTCAACATTTCTGTGTGATTAAATAATTAACCTGTGTAGCTTCATATTAATTCCCTGGAACAATGGCAGATCAAGGCATGGCCGGCAAAGGGACTTCTGCAGGAGAAACTCATCACCATCCCAGGGCTCGAGAAAGGAGCCGCACCTGGTCCCAGCCGCTGCGTTGCCGGTAACTGGAAGGAGGACGCAGTCCGTATCCCTGCCTCTAACCTCAGACTTGTTAAAGTGAATTAAACAAATTGACTTTCTAATACATATGGAAGAAGCGCTGCCCTCAGTGACTCCATGTGAGCCTCCAGTCCTGGCCTCCGAAACCAGCCACGGCTCACCCGTGAAGGGGTGTTTCAATCTGAAGGCTTTACCGCGACCCTGAGGTCCCATCCAACCAGCAGATCCTAAGGCGAGCGAAGCCCTGGAAATTCCACTTGGCTGGGCAGAAAGTGCCTAAGCTCCTGAGAGCCCCCCAGATGCATGGCAAGAGGGGGTGACCGGCGATGGAGGCTTTAATCCTTTCCAGATAAGGCCCACCTGTGCAGTCAAACGCACTGAGACACACGTGGGTTTGCGAACGCTGCGGACGGTTTCCGGCGCACACAAGCACGCAATGACCCCGACCGTGACGGGCCGCACCTCTGGGGGGGCGGAGACGCCCCCTGGCCTGCACCTGTGCCCGCCCGCAGGGCCCTTCTGCGGGGCATCGGGAAGCGGACCCAGGGCGCAGGCAGAGCGCGCCACTACCGCAGCGGGACGGCAGGGCCTCAGACTGTCACTCCGCCGACCGCAGGCGTCCTCTGCCCTGAAGTGCTGAGTTTCCTTAACTCGGACACGGCTACTCACACGCAGGACGGCAAACAGAATCCCAGTGTGTCCGCAACGCTCAGCCGTCGGAAGAGGCATTTCTGTGACTGATGGGACGAGACATGGAACTCGACCCTCGGTCCAAGTAACGAACTTGCTAACCTGCATGTCTGGATTTCCAGGCAGGACAGCAGGTAAGCCACAAAGAACAGCACCGGCCCCAGAAGGACAAAGCCACCTGACTGGGCCTCACCTTGAAAATGCGACAACACTGAAGACGCAGATGAACAGCCATCTTGGGGCGAATGAACACCAGCTCGGCTCTGTCTCCTCAAAACAAGGCTGGCTTCTCCCTAAGTGCGGCACATGATGAGCAGGCCCAGAGCCCCCCGGCAACTGTACGCTTGTCAGCACCCCCCCGCCTCTCCCTCCCCCCAAAAAACCCCTGCCAGCCCCCACAGAACGCCCTGCGGTGAAGTCCCTAAGGGCTGGGATGGTCCAGGCCTCTCGGCACTCGCCCCCACACCCACCAGCACGGGGACAACCCAGGAACCAGACTCCAGACACCCTGTGGGGAGGACGGGCCAGAGATTCTCAACGCGGCGTCTCACCCGCATCCTCTGACGCGAGGTTCCTTTGCTTCGAGAGAACGACTCCGAGCTTCCTCCTGAGGAACAGCTCTACGGAGCCACTGCTGCTACCCATCTCAGGGGGAAACATTCATCTTTATTATTATTAATTCATTCATTACATTACTATATTTAAATGACCAATTTAAAAAGGACTAATCAGATACACTTGTCCCAGATCCATTCCAAAGAGAAAGGCTGCTGTCTCTCCACAAGGCGCCTGACCTCACTTTCCTAAGCTCCAGAGCAAAGCCCCCAGGGTTCGGACCCCTACCCCATCAGGGCCTGGGAGAGGGAAGGGGACATCAGGCTGAAATGCCACCACCACAGCAAGGAAGGACAACATGACACATGGGCTCCGCCCGGGGTCTCACTTTCGACACCCTGTAGGCCCAAGGAGCGAGTCCACGCCACAGGCTGTCCATCTGCTTTTTAAACTGCGGGGCCAACAGGACTAAAAGGAGGCAAAGTGCGGTAAAACAGGTTTAACTCTTAGAAGGCAATATAAATGATATCTACCTAATAGAAAAAGAAAACAATTCTTATCTCTTTCCTAGGAAAAAAAAAGAGAGCAAGGAAGAACAACAGATGATGTTTTTTAATGCACAAAAAGTAGGAGGAACCAAGTCGCTCACACAGCTTCTCTGTCGGATGTCAAATTATCACTCGATGAGACCGAAAAGGAACTCAAACCACCACGATCCTCCTTTGGTCGCCGGGAAGTCTCCAGGTCAGTGGGGCTCATTCCCTAGTCAGTCCCTCTGTGACTGGTCAGTGGCAGAGGGAGCTGGGCCATGCACTCCGCTGGCCCTCAGAAAGGCCGGCATCTCATCCCACTTCCCAGACGACGAAGCGAAGGCACACCGGGGCTCCGTCACCGGCCCCAAGTCACCGCTGGATCCTGGATTCGAGGCCCCATTGCCTCACACTCAAATTCCTTTCGCCACAACGGTGATGCCAGACTGGTCCACGTGAGGAGAGGCCGGATCCCGGCGGGGTGGGGGGGGGGGGGTCCTAACTGCAGGAACACAGGACGATCCCCACACACAGCACATCATCCCCCCCAGAGCACGCTCGATGACACACCGGGAACCGACAGAGGCACACGCAGTGGGGCCAGGCTCCAGCCTCCTGGCCTTCCTTGCTGCCTCCCCTGGGACATACCCCTCAGCCCCCAGCACCCCCACACCGCCACCACTGGTTCCTGGCCCAGGTCTCACGAGTGCTGACAAACCACCTTTCCTCCTCCCGTTAAACTGCTAAGGTTCCACAGAGACATTCCCAGAGCATCGGCCCTCAGCGTCCTTGCGGGCAAACAGCTACGCTCTCCCAGGGAAGATCTCTGACTCACCTCGGTGACCGCCTTGGTTTAGGGCGTGTCACCTCAACCCCCTACAGCTGCCCCAGCCTGGGTGGTGGCCTAACAGGGACCAGCTGCAAGGGTTAGATCCACACCAGATTTCCAAGACGTGGTGTGAAAGCAGAACAAAAAAAAAAAACCTCAGTAATAATGTTTATGTCATTCACATGTTTGAATAACAATTTGGACAGACTGGGTTACATAAGAAATTAACACGATTTTAACCATTTCTCTAGCCCTTCTCGCGTGGTTACTAGGAACACTCAAGCGACAGATGCACTCACGTTCCGTGGGGCAGTGCTGTCCGGGCCGTGGCGGCCTGGGGGCCGAACCCTGCCCACCACCTGTCTCTGGACGGCTCGGGAGCTAGGAATGTGTTTTACATTCTTAAGTGGTTTGAAAAAAATAACAGAAAAATAACATTTTGTGACACATAAAATCCTATGAATTTCAAGTTTCGGTGTCCATAAATAAAGCTGCTTTATTTGCTGACTTGCTGTCTCGGGCGGCTTCTGTGCTGTCAGGCAGAGCAGCTGCCACACAAAGGGCTGGCCCGCGCGGCCCGAAAGAGTTCATATCTGGCCCTTCACAGAAGAAGCCCGCCGACCCTACGGACCCCTCATTTCCAAAGCCCGGGAGGGTGGCCTCCATCCCCGTTGGGCTCCAGTGGCACCTCCCTTTCCAAAACCTTCCTGGGGAAGGCCAGGAGCCCAGGGTGGGGCAAGCCCCCCCAGCTGGCTAGGACCACTGGGGGCCGATGTAGGGCCCTCCCTGCTTCAGATCGTTGGAACACCCTCTAGATTTCCCCTTCCTGATGGATGACTCAAAATCCTTGTCCTCAGAGGAGATATGACTACTGACTATCTGCCACGTTCCAGCCCCCAAAGGCTCGGGCAACGGGTTCCCTCTCAGGGGACCTCACACTGGCTCCCAGCTTCTCTGCGGTGGCTCCTGGGTAACCCCAGCCATCGCAAAGGCAAAGGAAGTTGGAGAGTGGGAGGACAGGTCCTCCACAGTATGATCTCTGCACAATGATCCAATTCTAGGTGGCTCAGACCAACCCTCCCATTAACTCCACTTTCTAACAACCATGAGGAAGGTCATAAACTCAAGGTGACTGCCCAGAAGGGGTCTACAGAGAGCCCAGCTACGGGGCTTTGACCAAGTTCCCTGAATGGGTCTCAGCATGCTCCCAGGGGCACGGGGGCTAGAAAGGCCTCCCAAGGTCCTAACGGTTAGAAATACCAAACGGTACCCATAAGGGATGCGGGCACTGCCTTGCTTAGCATGGGCGTGTGACCAATGTCTGTGGAAAGGAAACGAAGCTTGACAGAGCACTTACGAGCTATTTATTTGGGGGCTCATCCAGGCCTTCGCCAACGGGGATTCAAGTCTGTAACAAGACATTAGTAACAAAAAGTAAATTTCTAATACAATAGGAAACTGTAGCACAGTAACTTGGTTCGCATTTTTAGGGTGATTCAAAAAACAGCTCTCGGTGCTTTGGACTTTGTTATCGTTCATTCCACTGGTTCTTTGAAACACTCACCACGAGAACCACCTTTCCAGAGTCACTATGCACTGGCCGTAAGACTGTAACCGAAGACACTGTTCACATTAAAAAATGATAGTAATACCCTGTACAAAAACAGCCAGTATCAGAATCAACGTAAAAACGTCCCCTCTAGTGTCTGTGCTGGAGGCTTTCCTTCCACAGGAAAACTGATGACTTCTGCCCTCGTCATCAACTCAACACATAAACGGCAGGTTTTACTCCGTGTTCAGTCACCAGAAAGCTCAGACTAAATTCTGGTTCAAGTACGGCCCCTGGAAGGAGCACCCTGATCTGAATCGATCACCCTATTTTCCCCTCATCATGGTCTATTATTTCATTTCCTCGTCCTTGGTTTTTCTTAATGTCTCACTCTACATTTAACACGTGACCCAGGCACTCTGCGCCTTGCAGATGGCATGAGATGTGCATAAACCAGCAAACTCTTACTGCCAACACACAAATAACAAGATTTCAATTACCAGATACTCACGCCTGCAAACATGCATTCAGGATGATGTCCGTAAGTAGGACACTGACCAAACAGATCTATGCAATCCCGAGTTCATGCTGGACGTAGTATGTCATGAAAACTTCTAGAAAGGCAGCAAACTACCTAGGACAGAGTCATTGGTAAATCATGAAAACGTATTCGGTACCATCTTCTCCAGAGAAGGAAAAAGAGATTCTAAATCGGGGTCTCAAGGTACTGATATTTCCTCTGACGTGGAAACCTAGACCGTGGGCCCTGTCTGCACATCCGGAGCAGCGAGCGGGCTCGGCTTTCTTTTATTTTTTTTTTCCCGGGCTCTCGGCTTTCTAAACGGCTCTTGCGCAATGAAGCAAAATGCACGGGGCCCCGGCCCAGCTCCCAAGGGAGCCCAGGCGGGCGGAGCAGGCAGAGACCTCCCCACAGACCAGTAACGGGCTTCAGGCATCCACACGGCAACCGGGAGCCCAGCAACAGCAGCCAGCAAGGGCCACGGGCTGCTGCATGTGGCCGCTCGACTGCTCACCCACGGCCACGCAGGGAAGCGCGGGTCTCCCGTGTCTGGCTCTCTCCCCGGCCCACATTCCTCCCTCTCAGTCGCCTTGCGGCCCACGCGCACCACGGACGTGTGGACGGAGAGGAGAGCCACTCCCTAGCCCGTCCCAGCCAGCAGCTCCCCTCCTGGATGTCTGTGGTCCCCCAACCCCTCTCTCGGAGCACCCACCACACAGAAGCCCGCTCTCCACCGACACCCCTGCACCCCATCACCCGCTGCGGCTTAGCACGCACGCCCAGGAGAAACCGCTGCTCTACCAACAACTCTCATCTGTCTTCTCAACCCCTCTCCCTGAAATTTTTCGTGGTGTGTTTTTTTTCTCTTAGGGCTTTCTATCCCATGCCGGTCATTTACTTCCTATGGTTACCGTCTCATAAGAAGGGTTATTATTGGTGCTACCATTGGGTTTCCCAAGGAAATCGATTTCCCGGCCCCATGCTGAGTAGGAATCTGTGCAAACAGCCGCTGGGCCTTCGCTGATCTGGACTTCCCTCGCGTCTCTGGCCAGCAGTGCCGCAGGAACCTTGGATGGGACGGCCTGTCTGGTTCTCACCCTGACACGATGCCCCACTGAGAGAGGCAAACATGGAGCCCACATTTTTTCTTCTCTCTGGGGCTAGAGCTGAGCACCAGAAGGTCAAACTGACGTGGGGCAGTCTACTATCCACGTCTTAAATACCCCATCACATGCAGGGTCTACACTCTGCAGCGCACGACACGCTCTCAACCAAGGTCACCTTGAAAGTGGGCTTTCGCCCACCTCCCCTTGCTGTGGCCTCCAGCATGCGCTGGGAACTGGGAACCCAGAAACCTGTCTGAGTTCTGCTCTGTGGCCGTGGCCGTGGCCTTCACCGAACCACAGAATCCATCTGCCTTTCAGCTCCCAAAACATGTCAGGATTCTCCCCAAACCACCTCCAAGATTCCCACCAGTTATAATACAAATGTAAGCCTCAATCTGAAAGCCCAGACAAAAATAACATACATTTACAAAGAAAGGTAAATATAGTCAAAGAGCACACGTTTTCCTTCACGGTCATTGTAGAAACGTGACTGAGCAGTCCTTGGAAACCCGGAGTGAGGACCCACGTTAACTCGGCCCCAGCCCAAAAGGTGCGGCTTCGGCAACCACCAGACCATAAGCTTCCACAAGGTGCCTTCGTGGCCCAGCAGCTCTGCCACTCTTTTCAAGACGGCCTACTCCGTCCGCAGACAGCCGGCAGGCCTCCCATGAGGACGGCGGGAAACGCATGCGGATGACGGCCCCTCTACCCTCCGTAGCCAAACAGCCAACACAGACGGTACCTCATCTCCAATCACAGCCCAAATCCAAGCTGCAGGAACCTCCTTTTTTAACCAATTCCTCCAGATGCTGAAAACTGGGTAGCTGTTAGAAAAATTAACCTTCCTTTGGAAATCTCAGAGTCTAAGCAGCCTGTGCTCTGTCGTCAATCTAGAACCAACGGAGGAGCCAATCTTCCCGTAAAACCATTAACAGATTCTGCTTTTCTGTCACCAGGGTAATTTACTGAGGCCAATTTTAATCCTGCCGCTAAACCACTAATCCCAAGATTCTACAGAATTGTCCCCAAGTTTACGTTGCTATGGCGAGGACTTTTATGTGAGGAATTCACGTATTTACTCCCAGTCACGTTTTTTAAGTTGGCTTTAGGAATAAGATCCTCTTCCTTGCCCCTTCCGTTAAGAAGTAAAAAGCCATTTTTGGACTCAGGACGGCCCCCGAACACCTGGGCTGTGCCGTACTCACCACAATAACGCTAATGTAAATTACACGTGGTGTTACTCAAAGGGACAAATTATCGTCATTATGCTAATGGTCACGCTAAAGACATGAAAAGCTTTGGTATGATGAATCTAATCTGGTGGGGATATGATTGTCAACGTGAGTGATATTTTCTCAAAGTGGCGTAAAAACGTTCTCTCCGCGTCACTGATAACATCAGTATAAATTATGCATCACCAAAAGCGGCATTCGAGCACGTCGCTGGGATGCTATGAGACACCCAGGCCCCCCTTCCCGCCCAGGCCCGCCTTCCCGCCCACAGATGCCCTGCACCCACGCGCAGCACACACACACGCACATGCACACGCGGAGTATAAATGTGTTTACTTCTTCCGTTAAAACAGGAGAACCAGCAGGATGAAGCCACAGAGGCAGATCGACGAGAGGGGTACGGGGAGACGCCCTGGCTCCCGCAGCTAACAATGGAAGCACGATCTTCGTGCTGGTCCCTGCTTGTAAATTCCCGGGATGTCGCCTAAGAAGCCACTCTGGTGAATTACACACAAGACCGTCCAAAAATTCGAAAGCAGTATGTGTAAACAGGTCACTGAGTGAAGGCATCACTGTTCTGCCTCTACATAATCCCAGAACAGCACCACGGAAGTTTAAACTGGGAAAAAGGATCGTCCGTCTGCTCAGGGATGTGACCACCCATCAAAAAAAAAAAAAAAATAGCCAAGTCTAAGGGGGGAAAAAACACATTTTTCAGGTCTAGCTTAAAATCACTAAAATAATCAGGAGCTAAACGGGGCCTATCAGCCTATCCGCACCCCACAGAAGTTTTAACTACTCGCACTGGGCTCTGTAGTTCCCTGAATTAACACAATCAGTCAACCTTGAATATCAAACTATTTCCCACCAAAATTATTGCAGGAAAGAGACAAGTGATGCTTGCTCACTACACTGAAGCGTCAGGGGAACAGGAAGCGGCGAGCCGCGAGCAGCCCCGCCCCCACTCTGGATGCATTCTTCCCAGTACTAAATTTCAAAGAACATTCTCGAATGCTGAAATCAATCAATGCCTAACACCATGCCAAGTCAGCTCGAGCAATATAGGTTAAATAGTGCCATATGGCAAAGGCAGACACATGTTGCCCTCTTCTGAAACAAAGGGAAAAATTCCTAAACAAGTATCCTTTACTTGACCACAGGAAGAGCTGAAGACCGGGGTTTCCAAGTGTTACTAAATAATGCTGCAAATTCTATTTTAATCCTTAACCATCTGGGGAAACCTACAGAGTTTTAACAGAGAACCTCGATTTCTGAGAGTCTCTCTTTAAGGATGTCCTGAAAGCTAACACCACATGTTAGCCTAAGCTCACCATCCCCTAAATGAGCAAGAAAATAACAGGACAGCTGTATCCAAAGGCTGAGGGGCCATCGGCAACTCCCCGGGGGAGCAGATCCTCAGGAGACCAGTCTACCTGCTTCTGAAGGAATAACACGCCAGATTAATTTGGCCTTGAAATAAAATATATTAAAAATCTCCGCCTGCGTTCAGCACTCCGCTGAGGAAGTATCTGAACTTTACAATCATATATAATACCCATCCCTGAAATTTTGATTAAACAACTTGATTAAATTCTTGACCAAATACACACACACAGCCAGAAAGAAAAAAATCTACCAGAATGAACTCACATTTGAAATAAACAGCAAAATATATCTAAGCCCAAGATAGTCTCTAAATGATTTATCTGCTCTATTCCCCTGTGCAGTGTTTTATTTATTACTTCACATATATTTACATGTTTACGTTCTCAAAGTAGTTGCATCTCTAATTACTCCTGCTCTGTGAGCTTCATACCAGTGGAATCAAAGAATAAAGGCCAGATCTTTTTGGAGAACTACTTTTAAGGAATGTTGAGAGCCACAGAATTACACTCCTTCACACTGTGCATGTCTGCCGCCGGGACACGTCTCATTCTGGACGTAAATAATGACAGCCAGCTCCAGCTTTGCAAAGAAAGGCTTCAGCTGTTCAAATCACGTGTAGCCAGAAGCAAGGGATAAGGGATACACAAAACGGACAGTTGCAACTACTCATTTTTACCAGTCCGTCGAAAATATACTTGACATAATCCAGTGGGGGGGCACAGATTCCAAATCTAAGCGATGCATTTATAGGGCCTGGAGATGTATCCTCCCATAGGTGAAAAAGTCACATCCCGAAAATAGTCCTCTGTCGAAGAAAATTAATTTCAAAATAAACATGCATTTTCAAGAACTGGATGAGACATTTTTAATTCATAATGAATGTTTTTCTTTATTCGTCTCTTAAAGTTACTTTTACTAGTAAATTCTTCGTAGACATTTGATGGGATTCTTTCCTTAAAGTGGGTTTGTGACAAGTTACCAATATTCCCGAGAACTCTAAGGCAGTCCCAGCTAAAGTTCGATGACAAAGAGGATGTCCCATACCCCCCACCCACCCCTAACGCACTCTAAAAGGTGGGGAGGGGAGGTCTCAACCCACTCCATGCAGAGGTCACCCCTCTATCAAAGAGAAATGTCCCACATGTCCCACCCCAAACTCCCTTGTTTCTGGGACCAGTGAGAACTGAGGCCAAGGCTTGAATCTGAAAAATACTGTCACTCACATGGCCCTGAGACCCGTTCAGACCCGCAACAGGCTGCTGCCAACACACTGTTGGCCGCTGGCCACTGGGTGGAAAGGTTGGCGGTGACAGCCCCAGAGGGAGATACAGGACAGGACAGGAGGGAGAAGAGGGTCTCCGCGTCACACCGGGTGGCCCAGGCTGCCAGTTAGCCCTAAGCCAGACACGGAGCAGGAGTCAAAAAATTGCTGGTACCCCAAGTCCTGGGCAAACTGAATGGCGGGCAGCCCACAAAGACCCACCTGCCCCCGACATCCCCCCGACATCCCCCCACCAGATGCCCCAGCCTGCCACCCGACCCCGTAACATTCACGGAGAGGCGGTCTGCTCAGACCTCAGAACCACCCGCGTCCCGACTCTGCACTTCACCTGAAAAACGCAGACCCAGAAGGCACGTCCTTCCCTACCCACAGACTCACGGTCTGGGAGCCGAAGACAGCGACACAGTCACTGTGCATGTTTACACGTCACTACTTCTGGAAGCACGGGTCGAAGCGGCCAAGCGGTAAGCAACCCACGGAAGGTCCAAGTACCGGCTGCTGGCTCAGCCGCCAGTTCGAGTACAGAGCAGGAGTCCGCCAAGGGTCAGGGCAAGGCGTGGACACTCAGCTCGGCGAGGGTGGGGCACGGCCCCTAGCTTTCTCTGGACTTCGGTCAGGAAGAGCACAGCTAATGCAACTTTTCTCACAGCCTCTAGAACTTTTGAGGGGGGAAGGGGAAGGGCCGTGAAGAGACGCATTTCAGAAAGAAGAGCTCACGGGAGCACTGAAATGCACAAACACTTCCAGCACCGAAGACGCCTGCTTTTGAGGAAGGAATGTTACTTCTACATTCAAATATTTACAATGCGGAGACGTAATCAAACGAATGGAACTTTCTTTGCTTTCTTCCATTATGTCTCTGACTTCTGCTTCAATCCATGCCCTTGATAAAGTCTCGATGTCTCTGGCTAAATTTGGCTTTCAAACACCAGCGAAAAAGCTGTTTCCTGCACCTTTAATACAGATGCTTTATTCAGTTAGAAATCGAGTTGCAAGCAAAAATACCACTTTTAATTACATAATTAACACCTGCCCTGTTCTTCAAGGTTGAAAATGGAATAAAACCCAAAATAGCGTCCTGTCTTGAACACTGAAAACAAGCGCATTATAAAAGGAAAGCGCAGGCCTTCGGACAAGCTCCTCCGTTCTCTGTGTAACCAGCCTCCACCCCAGTGTCCTATTCCTGGGACATTAAGGTATAATGCACTTGAAACTCTACACACACTGCTCTGCCAGACTTACAGCCACTCCCACAAAATGCCTGTTTAAAAGATTCCTTCTGGTACATCACAAACAAGACCAATAGCTATCCTGGAAAATGAATACATAAAAATCCACAACGACCCATTTAACTGAGTGCTGGTTTTTCAAGAACAGTGTCCATGATGAAACTCTACTCAACGTCCTCGGTCACATTACCACTTTTCCCTATTTGGTCAGACTGAAAACACCGCCTGGGAGAGAGAGCGTACCTCGTTCTCCAATACTCTCTAAAGAAGTTCTCTTCTTTTCCATGTGAGTGTTGGGACACAACATCCACATCAAATTCATCAACCTATAAAACTCAAACACCTCCACGTAGGAGAAACTAAGGTACATGAAGGTAAAGTTCAGTTTATGGACATGAGAACAACATGCTTTCCCCACTGACCCGCTGTCAAAAACCTCTCTCATTCTCTTTCCTCCTTGAAAGTCTCTGGGTCGACATCCTCCAGAATCAGACACACAGGACCTCAAAGGCCCAACTGAATCCCGCAACTGTCCAGCCCCCTTCAAAGGCCGTTTACCAGTCGCCACGGGACACACGGCAATGCACTCAGCTCTTCTCACCGAGGATGAACAGCCACACACAGGGCAAGTTCCCACTCTAGTATGTTTCAGGTACCAGGCCACTCGCAAAGAGGACTCCTGTTAAGACGTCCAGAAATAAAAAAAGGCAAAACTCCCCTCTCTCTGCACTGTTGATCACTGTGCCTCCCGAAGCATTGCTCTGTTTCCTTCCAGGGAGGCATTCCCATTCTTCCTGGTCATTTTGTTACACATCCCTGGGGACCGCCAATATTTTTTAGGATGTTAATGTGCTCTGAATGGCTCGGTACATTCAAATAAGCTAATTTAAGGAAACAAAGTCCTCCTAAGGAACTAAGAAAAACACTAGACGAGACCCACAGGCTTGGGCCTCAGCCCGGCAACATTCTCACTGGAGGACTCAAGTCTCTGAGGCTTGGCTGCTTCTGGCAAGGCCCACGAGATGGCCCGGGAGCCCAGTGGACTGAGGATGCCTCCTCGGGTCAGCAGCGCCCAGACCCAGGCTCCAGGCCAGCTCGCACCACTCGCTCCCCAATTTCACCAAGAGGGGAAGCTCCTAGTCATGCGCGGCAGAGGCCTGCGGTGTATTTAGTTCCAGCGGGTCTGCGTCAACATAAATAGCGCAGCTATTTTGACGCCACAATCGAAGAATGTAAGGGAAAAGGAGGAGGAAACAAACAAACGAGACAACGATCAGGCCGGCCTTTCCGCGGCGGCACAGCGGAGCCTATCGAATAGCACACATGCCTCGTTCCTTAAAGTAGCACTTACATTCCTAAACCAAAATACTCCCATCATATTAATAGGGCGGCTTAAAGCATCATCTGGAGAGGATCCTGCTGGGGGGTCGCCAGCCCTGCTCCCACTCCGGTCCCTACTTCAGTGGATTTTGTCACAGAGCCACAGGACGGGAGCCCCCCGTTTCTGAATCATCCTGAATCCGGATCACAGACTTAAGGGCAGGTTGGGGGGGAAAACACGCCTTCGGGACATGTTTAATTAAGACCACCACCGTCTAAAGTTCCTTTTGTGACTTGCTGTTGTTGGGTCCCGCAGCCCCTGCCCTTTGTTACGGAGTGGACCCCGCCGGCAGGCCCGGCCCCACGCCCTCCGGCACATCTGGGCTTCCAGGAACTGCCCCCCGCGTCCACGCGGGCCGCCGCCGGCGGGACGGAGAGAGGCCACGCAGGCAGGACGCCACACCCACGCGCTGCAGCCCCTCGCTGGGGCCCGCGGGCTCCCCCGCGCCGGCCGGCCCGAATCAGGTGTGAATACTTATGTAATCGTCCTCGGGGCCACGCCTTTGCCCGCGCCCCACCTCCGCCAGAACAAAGTGAAGTTTAAAATAGAAACCAATTACCTGGCCGCGGCCGCGCCTCGGCCGCCGAAGCGCGGCCGACGCCGCCGCGCAGACCCTCGGCCCCCGGCTCCGCGGAGACACGCGCCCCCCCCCCACCCCCCGCCCGGGCCAGGCCCCCGGATCCCCGCCCCCGGCCCGCGCAGACCACCCCCCCCGCCCCGGCCAGGCCCCCCACGCTCCGCGGAGAACCCCCCCACACACACACCCCGGCCAGACCCCCACTCCCCGCCCCCACCCGCCAAGACCCCGGCCGTCGGGCCCAGCGGAGACCCCCGCCCCGGGCAGGCCCCCCCACTCCCCGCCCCCGCCCCGTGCAGTCCTCCGCCCCGGCCAGGCCCCCCCACACCCCGACCCCTTCCCCCCAGCCCGCTCCCTCCCCAGCTAGGCCCCCTCCGGCCCGCACGGACCCCCGCCTTTGTTACGGTGCGAAGTTGGGCCGTGGGTCCCCGTCTCTTTCACTTCTTGGGTTACAGTGCAGGCGAGTGACGTCCGCTCCACATGACGGGGGCGGGGGGCGGGCGCCGGGGGGCGGGGGCGCGGGCCGGGCCCTCCCCCACCTCGCTGCCCTGCCCGCCCCGCCCACAGCCCGCCCCCTGGCAGCCCAGCAACAAGCGGCCGCCGCCCCCGCCCCCGGGGCGGGCAGGTAAATCCCCCCGCCTCCGCCCCGCCCCCGCCCCGCCCCCCCCCCAGCGGCGCCCCGGGCCCGGCGCCGCTTGCTCGGAGATACATAAATAGGAATGATTTAATCCCGCCACACCTCCCCCCTGCTGCCCATTCCTCACTCGGCGAGTTCAACGAGGTGGGGGCGGGGGTGGGGAGCAGAGTCGGGTCGAACTCGGGGGCCGAAAATGGCCTGAGCGGGAGGATGGGGTCGGACACTACCTCGTAACTGAGTTGGGTTCTCGCAGGGGGGCACGACGGAGGTCGCCTGGGTCCGCCCGTGGACCCCCGGGGTAACCCCGGTGCGGCCGGGCAGACGGGCACCCCGCGCGTGGACCAGCGCGGGGCGCGGGATCCCTCCCCGGGGCCTCCCTCACGGGGTCTCGGGGGCAGCAGGGGCCCCACGTGGGTCCGTGGCCGGTGCGCGGCGGCAGCAGCATCCACCCCGGAACGACGCAGCGCGGCACCGGGAGCCCCGCGACAGAGATGCTGCGTGACAGGGTCCGGCCCGCGCGCGTCCACACACCGGTACCGACGTTCCCGGGGAAGCTGGCGCCAGGTCAGGCCGGCACGAAGCGTGGGGCGGCCAGTGACGCGCTCCGCCCGTGAATGTGCCCATTGTGCGGGGAGGACACGGCGGGCGCTCGGCGCTCCCAAGTCGGGTGGGCAGCCCAGCCTCTGCCGACCGCGCGCGAGTCGCGCTCTAGGACCTGCCGTGGCCTCGGGGTGAACTTTCAGCGACACCGCGTAACGTGAAGTTGTGAGGTGCCCGCGCCCTCACTTCGCTACGGATTCACACCCATTTCCCCAGAGCCCGTTCTTTGTGCGCTCGGCGTCCGGCGGGCGGGCTCCGTCCCGCGGACCCCGAGCGCGCGAGGCCGCGCCCGCCGCGTGGGAACGGGACGGAAGGAACCGCACGGTGCGATCCCGGCTGCTGGAAGCGGAATCCCATCACTCCCGTCTTCCTCCCCCTCTGCAGGTTCCGACCGGAATCCGAAAGCGGCTCTCGAACGCCCATTCTTTGCAAGAGGACCCTCGGAGGAGGCGAGGTGCCCACTGCGACTGCTGCGTGCCCATCTAGCTGCCCAGACTCAGGTAGACGCGTGTCCACGTCTACAGCACGGGGCTGTGCACATCAGGAGCTGCGGACGCGCGGGGCTAGTAGCACTGAACGGTGTGCGTACACATGGGCGCATGCACGCGCGCGCGCACACGCACACTCCAAATTACCTCCGGGATGGAGAAAGCCGCTGCGGATTGGCCGACAGAGCCGTCACTCACACCCAGGAGGCAGGGAGACTTTGCAAGGCTGTTTCCTTCTTTTTTTTTTTTTTTTTTCTTTTTTTTTTTTTTTCCCCTTCCCTCCCTACCGTTTCATTTAATGGTAAAACAACAGCAGAGCCCTGAAAGTTAGCCATCTGCGCGGAGAGTTTGCTTTCTTTAACGACGGGGGCGTCAGACAATATCCATTTAAATATATTTTGTTCTTCCACAATGGCTGAAAAGGGAAATTAGCAATCCGGGGTGGGGGCGGAGAAGGAGCTAGGAGTGAGGAGGAGGGGGTCATCCGGAGGGGTGGACGCGGAGTGAAGAGTTGTTCTCAACGCCCAAAAAAGATTTTGACCTTTATTGATCTCGAAATTAAAAAATGTTTTTCACAGATCAGATTGTAACAAACGCCGTTCCTAATTTATGCACTCATTATTTTAATTTTATTATTTAAGCTTGTGCCAGCAATCGTGTTTCCTTAAGAAAGAACTGACCTATTTTTGGCTGGAGATAAACGATCATGTTAACAGATGTTAATCTTGTAATCTGTTTTTCCTGTAAGCACTTTACATACCCGGGTTTCAGACCTTAAAAATAACATCTTTTCCAAAAAGACCTGACGTCACAATTCACTCCCTGAAAAATCGCCCCCCCTCCAGTTTTTTTCCTCTGCAATGATTTCAAAGACATTAAATCTTTTTCACTTTATAAATGCTGATTTGTTCTGCCTCAACTCCCACAGGCTTCTATTTGCATTTCAAATTCCACAGGTTACACCAGTCGCCTTTTCAAAAAATGTAAACCAACAATGAAGCAGCAAATGGCTTTTTGTGCATCTGGATTAAATAAGGCACGGAATGAATATATTTAAAAAGAGGGCTGAGCAAGTTGATCTTTGCACACCCGGAGACCAAGTAATTCTTTATCAGTAAGCCAGCAGAATGAGTAAGATGCAGACACACAAACCCCAGAAGGTCCTGGTCTGATCCCGGTCTGCTGCGGGGAGCTTATTAACGCGGATAATAAATGGGGCTGACTTACAGACCCACATTTTCGGGTAAAAGGCTGGGTCTCTCTGGTCCCTAATTGCAAGGCTCCACCGGCTTCCCTGCCCACTACCACTGATTGTCAGCCCACACCAACCTCCTCCATAAACCGCTGTTTTAAATATCCAACTCGACTGGCTTTTAACAAACTTATTCATACAAAGTTTCTTTAAAACTTGACGAGGCGGTTTATTCTAAACACTGATAGCAACTATTCGGTGTGTTAGTTCTCCCTGGAAATGGCAGACGAGGCGCTTTTCCAACCACCCCCCCCCCCAGCATTCTCCTCTTCTCGTATATCTCCGGGTACACGTCGCGATCAGGACCTCCCCAACCCCCACTCCGACCCCCGCCAGGCTCGGTGCATCTGCGAGGAGCCCCTGCCACCCTGAGCCCTCTCCCCACGCCTCACGGTCCCTGAGAGAACCTTCGCCCCCACCCCCACCCGGCCCTAACTTCCCTTCCAGGCGCACTCACTTCTTTAATGTTAGGGTCACTTATACGCTCCCAGCTAATGGGCATGCAGCCAGGGGAGGGGGAGGCAAAACACCCCCCCCCACAGACACACACACGCCAACACGTACCCGAGGCAGCAGCGCTCGGTGCCCACAGGCATCGATCCCATCAGCCAAACCCTTAATAACTGAAGCGGCTCCTCGGGCCCCGCAGCCCCATCACCCACCTTCATTAGCCGGAGCGTTTTACTTTAAAGTAAGGCAATTTGCTCTTTGTCTCCTAATGGATGGAGAGCGCATCCGAGCTCCCCTCCTCCCGCGTCGCCTTTGACGAAGTGTACAAAGCCAGAGCCTCTTCCGCGCTCCCACCCGGCCCCCACCCCGCCCCTCCACTGCGGTAAAAACCACCTCCCAGCGCTCGCCTCGCCGCCCGAAGTTGCATCTTCCCTCTCCTGGAATTGCCGAGCGGAGCAACTACCCACACGGAAGCCAAGCCGCCCTCCCCGCGCCCCGGAGCCCCTCCCCGCCCCCCACCCCCGCGGCGCACACCGGGGTCCCGGGCACCGCCAGGCCCCGGGCCCCGCGCCCCCGCCCCTTGCGGGCCCCGCGGCGCCCCCCACCCCACCTCGGCCCCTACCTTGGCGGGAGGCGGCGGGCCCGGGGAAGAGGACGCGCACGCCCCGCGCCTCTGAAGGTGAAGCCGAGCGCCCGAGGCGCGGAGCCGAGCGCTGCACTAGATCGACCGCGCCAGCTGCGCCCGGGCGCGGGGGACGCGCGAGGGCGCGCGGGGCCCGCCACGCGCCCGGCCCCCTCCCCGCGCCGCCCTCGCGCGCCCGGGACGCGCCCGCCCCGCGGGGACCCCGGCGCCGGCCGGGCTCGGGGGGCTGCGCGGCTGTGGGAGGGGGCCGGGACCCCGCGGCCGGGCGCAGGCCCGAGGCTTCCCCCAGCCACGGAATGGTCTGCCCTGTAGGAAACGCACACGCTCCACTATTGTCTCATCAGCACAAAGTTCTACCACACTGCGGGCAAAGTCTGGAGGCTCGCGATGACTCAGACGCAGATAATTCTTCCCCTAATAGCACTGAATCACGATCCCAGCGGCTAGTTGTCGCCCCTTCTCCTCAAGGACCGACGCTGCCGCAGATCCAGTTACGGGAAGCTGTTTACGCGCGCACACACGGACACACACGCACGCGTCCATACGTGCAGACGTGTCGGGACGCGTTTTCAGCCGACTGGGCACCTGAGCACCCAGCCTGGAGTCCAGACCTCTACGTGGGTATCCCTCCGGTGGTCCCAGATGCGAGTGCATTCCACACGGCTCAGGGTGTGCGTTTCACTGAACTTCCTGGTCAGTGTGTTGGGGATACTCGGTAGATTAAGTCCTGGGTCCAGACCAAAGTCTGGAGAGACTTCAGAACGAGGACTTTGCTGTATGGCAATTTAGAAACGACCGTGGGCTTTTATTTTTATTTTTATCCTTGGAAAGTTCAACTCTAATTTTTTTTTTCTGTTTTTCAAACCATTTCTTCACCCCAGCTGCTCTCCGCGGGCCGTAGTTAGTGGCAGCAAGTTAAGTCTGGGAATAGAAATCCCAATTTGACTCCAAGAAGCAATCATGGTACACGGGGCGGGGGGAGGGGGAGGCGCAGACGGGTAAGGGGCGGAGGGACGCGGAGAGGGGAAGAGGAGAAAGAGAAGGGGCGCGCCCCTGAATCAGCGATGACGCAGAGCGAGGGAGTTGGCCTGCGGAGGGGAGCACTGTCTTCTCCCACCAGGCTCCTGGCCATATTGTTCTGCTCTCCTCGTGATAACTCCGCAGTGGAGATGGATTCCGTCCAAGACACCGACGTAGCGGGGCTTCGCCATCAGCGCTGCAGTCCGGCGTCACCTTCCGCCGTGGCAATTTCTCTCTCGGCGCCCAACGCTCGCTCACACTCGCCTGCTGATGCAGCTCGGGCCCTCTCCAACTTAGGGCATTTACAACAGAAACTACCAAGGACGAGCTCCAAAGGGAGGAGCTTGTGCCTGCAAAGCTGGACTCTCAGACACAGGGGCCATTCTGCACGTGTGTGCGTGCGTGCCTGTGCGTGTGTGTGTGTGTGTGTGTGTGTCCGTGGAGGAAGAGGGCAGCAGGAGGGGGTGGACCTTTGCGAGAAGGATCTTCGAATCCTAAAATGTAAGCTCCTTGTGACTGATGGTCTGCATTAATTAGGATAGCAGGCATAGAGGTAAAGGTCTTTGGCAATTGTTGCAGGTTTGGGGGATGAGTGCTTAAATGGCCTGTATTCTTAATCAAATTTAAGTCTGGTTCACAGAAAGTATTGAACGACCACAACTCATTACAGTACCCTGTGAAAATGCACAAGTGAAAGTACCCCCCACTTGAACTAATTCCACGGATATAAATGGCGTATACAGACTTAGAGAAATCCTCACGTGTTATACGTGTGCACCCACAAAGAGATTATAATATGCATACTTGGAATTTTAATAGTTGTGTTTGTCATATTTGGGAACGGATTTGAGTCAACGGTAAAAATCCACTTCGTTAATCTGCATTCTTGGGTCTATTTAAGACGACAGTGTTGTACTAATAACTTCCTTGTGTTCAAAATTGACAAGTTAGATCAAGGGGCGGTTGGTCAGCAAAACTTCCAAACTCCTCTACGTATAATTGTGATTTTCATGACTTGCCTCCTTTCTGTAGCCTGCTTATCACCCACATGTGATTTCACTCAGGGCAGAGCCAGTTCTACAATAACACCGTCCTTTTAAAAGATTTCCTTTCTCCCTTTCTCTACAATGCATGCAGAATCTGAGAATGTAATTCGAGAGACAAGCCAGGGTTACATTCTGGAAAAACAGCAGCTTGCCAGCCAGCAGGTCCTGATGCTGCTGAGGGTGCCACAGTGCCCGGTGAGGTAGTGTTTACATTATTTGTGCCCTGAGCCACTGGCGGAGGTCTGTTTGCCAGTGCGCTCTTAGCTTATTCCGGGAGGGGGGGCGGGGAGGTATAAAAATAAAATATTTAGCAAGGCTTCCCATACTACTCCTACAACATGTTTAGCATTGCTAAAATTTCAAGTGTTTAATAATATCTGCAAAGACTTCAAGTAGCTATAAAAGATGAAGGACACTGTTTCCGCACAAAATACGAAGCCCTGAAATCCCTCAAAAGAGGTTCACCTCGTTTGAAATGTTTAATTACAATATTTGGGTGGAGAACCATGATATTACTAGATTACTGGTTGCATACATATTTGGCTATTTACAACTTTATCACAGGCAATACTTCTGCTGAATGAAATAGATGGAGAAGAAAACACATTTTCTCTTGTGATTGTCTAATGAATTATTTGTTCAGCATTTGGGACTCTGCTCCTTCAAGCTAAGGAAAATGGCATTTTAATGCAACAGCGCTCAGTGGCTTGTCCGCAGAGCTTAGGCGGGAACATGATTGGTGAACATTTGGATCAGAAAGGTTCTGGAAGGGTTCCATTAAAGAAGAGCTAAGAGTAAGAGACAAACCAAAAGAAGCCCAGGAAAGGCCTTGTCTGTCTGAAAGCTGAAACTGAAACTCTTTAAAGTATGAAATCCAAGACAAACTAAAAAATATTTATTAAATATGCATGCTTAAAAATTTAAGTGCACTGCCT
Organism: Eira barbara; assembly: GCA_020311275.1. Classification (NCBI taxonomy): domain Eukaryota; kingdom Metazoa; phylum Chordata; class Mammalia; order Carnivora; family Mustelidae; genus Eira; species Eira barbara. The sequence continues at coordinate 2,702,077 of JAHRIG010000025.1, read as the reverse complement.
ATTAGTAAATATTTAATGTTAATTCTATCTCTGTGCAAATTTGTATCCTATATCCCAAATTACATCGGAGGAAGGAGAATGACAGTGGCACCTAAGTCTAAGGGTAATTAGCTCTTCGAACTAACTTAAATTTACAGATTTAAGAGTGGACAAGGGGTAAATTTTAGTTAAATTGTCAACAACTACTCCAAGGTACAGACTGTTTTAGGAACGGTATACCTGTTGACCACCTTCATATCATGTAGAGTAGGTAACAATTTCATGTGTAAATGGAAATTGGCTATTTCTTTAATCATTGATGGTTTCACAAACATTGCCCCAATCCTAACTTGATGGGTTTTTTTTCCTAAAATCTTAATTTTTTTTCACAGAACTTGGAAACTAAGAGAATACACTGCATTTAGAATATGGAGGAAGAGAAATTTAATACAGGGTGATCCCCTGTGGAGAAGGAGGGCAGTTGTAACGATATTTTAAATAGTCTTCTACAGAGTGGTTTCAGAGGGTTGAATTTGGAGGTAACCAGCAGAAGGTCTCTAATCTTGGTGTAGGAAACTATCTTAGTTCTGGTTTTTTAAGCTTTATTCCCTTGAAAGTGATGAACTGTAGCAATAACATAGATACTATCCTTTTCTTATACACACACACACACACACACACACCCCTAAGTGATCTATGCCCAAATCCTCCCACGTTTACCGTAACTTCTAAGTTGTGTCTCTTGTTTGGTCTTTTACGTTCAGGACAATTTGGAGTCAAAGTGGCAGTTTTCTTGTTTTGTTTTGTTTTGTTTTGTTTCTTAAGACTTATTTATTTGGGGGTGCCGTCACGTGCAGGGAGTGGTAACTACATCAGGACTTCCCAGCAGGTAGAGGGCCCTCAGATCTGTTCTTAATTTCAAGCAAAGCAGGGGACTTTCGGCAACAGCTGGCCGCCGGATAGCTGATCCGGAATTCCACAGATGTGGTTCTTAATGGGTTGAAGAGGAAAAGGAAGGAGACCATGGAGCAGAATTCATTTAAGGAAAGACAAATTCAAGAAGCAATCCTCTTGTGAAAGATTTCCATGTCAGCAGAGGGACTGTTTTTCCTACTACATTTTCTCATAATCCCTACAGTCTGTTCATTACTTAACAGGTAAGTTGTGACCTCTTAACACCACCCTGTCCTAGGATAGCAAAACCATGACTTTGTCTGCCCCACAATCTCATTATGTTTCATGGTGCGTAACCGATTACACGTGCGTGTTTATGCAAAGTTTGCTGAGAGAACCAGAATAAAGTAAGGCAAACAGCGAGGCCTCCTACACTGTGGGCCGCAGAGGCTTTGCCCCAGATCGCAAGGGCCTTGCCCCAGTGGCAGTTTGAAGGAAAGAAGAATTTGGCATTTGGGGGTTCGGCGGAGTTGGAAACAGAACAATATGGAAAGATGTGGATGAGTTGTCATAATTAAGAAGTTGGGACATTTCGTTGGTGAGGGAGGCTAGGTACATTTTAGGGGGTGACCGTTGCAGTAAAATATACGTAACGTAAAACTGACCATTTTAACCACTTTAAGTGTCCAATTCAGCACATTCCAGTCCTGTGCAACTGTCACCACCACTCATGTCCAGAACTCATTCCACTTTGCGAACCTGGAACGCATGCCCATGAGACGACTCCCCACTCTCCCCGTGGCGGGAGACCCTCGTACTTTGTGTCTCTGAATGCCGCTCGCCCAAGGGCCTCCGATAAGCGAGCTTGTCCATTGCAGTGGGCTTATGCACCCGGAGGGATGCCCTCACGGCCCAAGGTGCTGTGGCTAGGTAGTATTTTGTCTTCTTCAAAAAAGATGCTGAGCTTGTATGTAAGTGGAGGCAGGACCTTCACCAAAGAAACAGATTAACAAAGCGAGCGTAGTCTCAACAGAAATGATGCTCAAGCATTTTCCTTCTGTCCCCTAAAGTGATCTCCTACCTGCCCGTCTTTGCTTGTCTTTGCCCCAAACGGATCCTGAACCAGCGGCATTACAGGAAACTCGGGGGGCCCAAATCAATTTTGGAGAGCGGCAAACAGTTCGATCTCCTGTTGAGTGGCTGGGTTGTCCTGAGTCACTGAGAAGCACACGTCCGTGTTCTCTCACTTGGCGCAGCTCCTGATGCCAACAGCGTGAAGGGGGAAACAATACTAGGTGCTGACGCATCTTACACACCGAAGCATTTTTAAAATATTTTAAATGTTCAAAATAGGTAGGCAGGCATGATTTAAAGTACAAGATGACGGGGGGACCTGGCTGGCTCCACTGGCGGAGCGTGTGTCCGGTGCTCCCTGCTCAGTCACCCGCTCACCCACCTTGCACACTCTAACGCAGGCCTGAGAGTGAGGCCTAATTTTAACAGGAATGTTTTTTATGTTCTTCTTGTGTAGGAAACCCTCATGGGGCTTCCATTGTATCTCACTTTACAGGTGCAGGTACCACTGTTGTCTCATTGCACGGGTGACAAGGGACCAGACAGGCGTGTACCACCCGCCCCCCCCCCACCAGGCCTGATGGGCTGGTGCAGGCCAGGGGCGGGGTACGAAGCCAGCAGCGCTGACGGGGGACCCCTGAGGGCCACCCAGGCCTGTACCACCAACCCTTATGTCAACGGGCCGCCAGCCAGACACCACGGTCTTGACCTTGGCTATTTTCAAAGTACTTCTACGGATGGACAAAAACAAACCTGTTAGTCCTTCTTGGAAGGTGTCACAACCTCTCTATCCAGTTCTCATTCTGTTCATCAGCAGCGTGCCCCTGTGTACGTCACAGCACACCTCCCAGGGCGTCTGCGTCACCCAAGGGGCATTTGTCACTCAGCAAGGGACATCGTCGGTCTTCCGTCCACATGATGTGTGTTCCATACGTGTGCAGAATTCCTTATGCACTGGTGGCTGGGGGATCTGTACGGGAATCTGTCTCGGTTTCCCAAAGGGTGTGAACTGTTGTTGTTAGTACATAAAATATAGCAAGATAGCATAAGCAGTTGAGGAATTAGGTCGGGGGGAAAAAAGTAGAAAAAGATGCAATCAGGGTCCAGAGGAGCTCACCCAGGTTTAAGACAGGTGCACACTGATCCTACGTGTCATTGGGGGGGCAGAATCTACTCCCGAGCTCCCTGGCACCCAGAACAAAGAGGGAAGCACTCAGCTTTGACAAGATTGGCACAACCTACAAAACGAGAAGCACACATTTCCACAGAAAAACAGTATGTCCGTCTACGGCCATACCACCCTGAACGCGCCCAATCTCGTCTGATCTCGGAAGCTAAGCAGGATCGGGCCTGGTTAGTACTTGGATGGGAAAAACAGTATGTCCTAAACCTGGTGCCTCAGTGAGGTTTCTCCTGCACGTTCATGAAAGAAGGGAGGACGGAACGGACTGCATTCCCGACATTATTTTTACCAAGAAAATACTCAGTGTTCCTCACGGTAGTTTAGAGGCAAAACCATGAACCTACGATACAGTGAGAATTCGCAGGAATGACCTGATCTGCTGACCAGGAAGAGTGTTATCGAGGACAAGAAGGAGAACGTGAGATCATCCACGAATGCTGAACTGTACGTTCGTGGGCACACACGTCCCTTCTTTTCTTCAGAGACAGGGTCTCCTTCACCATGGACTTGCTGACGGCATCAACATGAACAATCACATTTTACCTGAACACACGGTTTTCAAGTATCCGAAGGCATCAGAACTGTTATCCCAAGTTGTCCTCGTTCTCTTGAAATGCGGTCCATGTCCAGAACCGTTCGATTTTTCTTCGCTGGTTTTTACAATTCTGTTTGTTTGCTTAGGATGTCATTGGCATGGTCAAGCCTCGCCGATCCTGGAGGCACACCCCAAATCAGAGACGTTTACAAGCTATGTCCATTTAGGATCTGACGTAGACGTTCCCAAGCACGACGTGAAATGTGGGTTGGGATTCTGCTCCCTCTCTCCCCCCAAGCCCCTGCCTGGGTCAGGTTCCCGGGGACGCCCCTGATCTTCCCCGAACCACTGGCCCTCGCCTCCTGTCGCCAGTGAGGCCTCCCGGCAGTTCTGGGTTTGCGGAAACTTCTGGGGTGTGGACATGAAGCGTTCGCGGGGTCTGGACACACACTTTACTTCTTTATTTCCGACGGCTTAAGCCCTTTGTCTTCTAGAAAGCCTTTATTTAAAATAAATACAGGAAAGATGTGTTACACTGTGAGTTACAATACAATACAATCCTCCACTAAGTACCAAACTCTGTTCAAACAAAGTTCATGGCTGGACTGACAAATTTACAAAAGCAAGGAAATTCAAAGAGGAGGGCCGCCACCCAGCCGCCGACCCTCCGCCGTGAGGGCTGCCCTGCAAAGCGGCCCAGCCGGAGGAGCGGGCGGGTTCCTTCTGTTTCATCTGGGTTGCCTCCAAGTTATGATACCTCAGTAAATTGAGGGTATAGGTAAAAATAAAGAAATCCTTAAAATGAAGTCATTTTCTGTATGCTCCTTTTCTTCCAGAAAATAAATTACCGCGGATTTCCAGGACGGAAAACCGACACTGCACATTCCCACCGTCTCCCACGGCTCCTGTTTTCTTCGTTGCAACTGAGCTTATCAATTGTTTACGCTGGGATTTTACCCAGGTGGGGCAGGAAAGTAACTTTTAGGCAAACTGATAATAAACTTCAGTTGTAGATCTTGTATTCTTTAGGAAGTAATAAAACACGATTTCACTACTATTTCTAATAGCAGAAAACTTTCCTTTGGAACAACACAGAAGCCAAATTTTAAAAAGACGTATTTGTGAAGTATTACAGAGATGACCGCCCCACTCCTCTTACCTTTTCAGGAAATATCGTCTTATTTTTAAACACGATGATGTGCTCACATGTACCCCCCTAAGGAAAATTTTTATGAAACCTTCTTTCAATTACCTACAATGCAAAAAGGATTACAAAGTCTAAATTCTGCTTCAGGAGAACCTCTAACACTACTATTTCCGTTGACTCCTGTCTTTCTGTCCCCCCGGAACTCACCGTTGTGCAATATCACTCCACCCCTCCTCGCTGTGCAGAATCACAGGGAGGTTCATGGTGCAAATATCCTGTTCATTTCAGGGCCACTCTCGCCCAATTAACGGAACAGGGAGGAAAAACAGAGCATGTGTGTGAGGGGAATGCAAAGAAATTGCTATCTAATGCTATGACAAAAAAAGACAGAAACCAAGCAAAAAAACATGTTGTTTGGTGACTGTTCACAGATCAATCATTTCCCAAATGTGGCGGGAGCATCGTCTGGAAGGGTTCTCTGTGCATTAGGTCGGAGCATAAAAGCCATAAAGACACAACTATTCTCTCTGTGTGTCAAGATGCTGCTTATGTCCCAAGTCAGTGACACTGCGTGGGGAATGCCGTGGATATGAACGAGGTTCTATGAGGTCCAAGTGATTATTTCAAAGTCACAGACTAAACAATCAAATGAATGCATTAGCTGTGAAACATCTAACTTCCCAAGGGCCGAAGCCCTGTCGTGTGTGTGGGTCTGTGCGTTCCTGGGCCAGCTGTGGTCAGAGAAGACGACCACCGCGCTCCTCCTGAAATACAAGGAGAGGTTTGTGCTGCGGAATTCTAATACACACGCTGTGCCTTGAGGCACTTTCTCCTTCATTTGTTTTAATTCTACTCACAAAAGCAAAGTGAAATTGCTCAGAACTGACTCCATTTAAGAGTTTAAAATTCAGGGGGTGTCTGGCTGGCTCCGTCAGAAGAGCATGCTAATCTCGATGTTGGGGTGGTGAGTTCGAGCCCCACGTTGGGTGCAGAGATTAGCAGATAAATAAATAAATAACTTTAAAAATAAAATTAAAAAGTAGTTTAAAACTCATAGCAACGTTGTTATGTTTCCTCCATGGGACAGTCCGTTAGAAGCAGAAGCATTTGGAACTCGTGTAATGTTTTTAAGAAGCACGTGTCCAAGAGGCCGGTTCTTAAAACCCATTTGCCCCCCATGTTATGGGAAGGTGTCTCCCCTGCGGTCCTATGGGTGGTACATGGCTCCAGCCTAAGATGTGAAGGTAGAACAGTGTCCTTGCTCTACTCCATGCAGCTCCTACATTCCCTGGTACGTGGACACTGAGGAATTTTAGGAAGGATGATGATTCTTTCTGTAGCCAAGATTGTCTTACAAAATGTAGCAGTCAGCAATGAACTGCAAATTTGGGATAGTTCCTGGATAGACTCAACTCTATCAACTAATGTCAATTGTATGTATGATTATAACTTTAACCATCTTCCAAAATATGAATGATGAGAAGCAATCTTTAAGAGGATAAAGGAACACAGGGCACATCTGGCTTTAAGTGCACCTCGTCTCAGTAAAACCAGATGTAAGTCGTAAAACCCAGCATGTTAACTTTTGACTTATGTCATCTGGCATCTGACACTATCACAGGAGTAAGAATACATCAAACATGTAAGATGAGCAGAGATAGAACCCTTCACTCACTCGCCAGATGTGTATTGAGTTCATAATTGGCATGAGGCATCGAGCTAGGCCCTGGGTCTTCACCCTGAGGCCAGCCCCCAGGTTGCAAGGTGCTTCCCAGGCTTCAGCCCATCTGTGCCTTCTCGCAAGAGAAAAGGAATCTGGGGTGGAGACATGGCTCTCCTCCTTGCCCTGGAGGGCCATCACCGAGGGCACCGGTAACATGGAGGCAGCGAGACCGGCCACCGTCTCCCTCCCTGAGGAGCAGGACATCGCGGCTCAGAGCAGACGCTCTACCCTAGCAACTTGCCCTCCTTGCTGTCGCCGTTCCAGCCAGGGATTTCCGTTGCTTTGAGTGGAAAGCAGCCTCCATCTGCTTCGGCAGCAGCTCGGGCTCGGCAGCTTCCCTCCCCGCATGCGAGCCCTGCGAGTGGCAGCGCGCAGGCCGGGGTCAGAGCACCACGAGGGCTGTGAATGGAAGTGGACGCCCGTCAGGGGTCACCACGAGCGTCTTCCACAGGAGAAGGACAGGATCAGATTCATTGTTAGAGACCGCTTGGCCTCGGGGAGGAGAATTAAGAGGTCAGACGCCACTGAACCTGATGATCAAAATTCTGAGTATCTCCCGTCTGGGCAGAAGCAGGGAGGTCGCTGTAGGAGGCTGAGACAGAGCACAGAGGCGGGGGGAGTGCTGTGCTGGAGGGGAGACACCCACCCAAAGAAGGATGAAGTGCCCAAGGGATAAGATCCCGCAGCACATCAAGGGATCCAGCAACTGGCTGTGCAGGGACCTCAGAAGTTTCTGAGGGACGCCTGGGACAGCCGCCAGATGCGGGGGCCTGCACAGGTCAGAGGTGAGATGAGCCTGTGGTCAGTCCCTGCTGGAAGGGCCTTGGGGTTGAGGCAGGGGACTCTCTACCGTCACTTCTTCACCTCTCGTGTGAAGGTGGGAGAGCGGTGAGGATGCTGAACGCGGACGCCAGGGTCCGAGGAAAAGCAGAGAGGTCTGGGGAATGAAGACACGCCACAGCGGCGGCAGCCCTCTCGGCCACTCACGGGCTCTGTCTGCTCCCGGCCGTGGGGACACCGGACGGGCCCCGGCCCACACCGGCGTCCGTGCTCAGGGGGGTGAACACTCAGGGAGTACGAGCCCCTGCACGTGCAAGCCGGCCACCCTGCTCTGAGCAGGCGTGCTCACGGCACCTTTTGCTAAAAGGCCTCTGCGGAGCGCTGATGAGGTCAGGAATCACCGGCCTTTGCTCTGTTGTTGGGACCGTCCTGTCCCCCAGGCCCGAGGCCCATCTTGAAGCCCTTTCTCGACATCGGCGGTCACTGCACATCTACTCACTGATGAAAATCCCCTCCAGACGTAGAATCGGAAATGTATGTCGTCCTCTCTCCAAGTTTTGACAGCCTCAGGCCTGGAACTCTTCTGAAACCCAGACTAAAGAAAAGTGGGAGCAAAAAATACACAAGTTGTTTAAAGACCAGGGGTAGAAGCGCCACAAGTGAGTAAAGAAGCCAGGAGAACTTACCGTTCCACTTAATAAACGCTGGTTAGAAGACACTTGTGGTAACTCTCTGGAATGAGGACCCTCCCAAATCCCAAGACCAGAGCAGGTAGAAAGAAGCCTGGAGAGGTTTTATCTGGGTTGGGTGGGGAAAGAAGTTTATTAATACTGGATATTGACAGAAAGAAAGATTCATTAAGTGTGTTCGAAATTTATGAATAGAAACTAGAAAAAAAATCAGAGAAAAAGAGGTTAAAACCTAAATGGTAACAAAAATCCGGAGAAAGGACGGGAAATAGAAAACACACAATATGTAGGACAAGTCAGCACACGGTCGGAGTAAAAACAAGTGCGAAAGGAAGATACGAGGCTGCGTTTACGTCCAGCCACACACTCTTCCCCAGAGACAGCCGAATGCAAACAGCAAAATTACGTAGGAAAGGACGGACATCAGGCAAATATTAACAAAAACGAATAAAATGTAACGATAGAAGCAATAGACAAAAATAGGAGTCATGACAAAAAGAAAAACAAAGGATATTTCGAACTGAAAAAAGTTACGAGAAGACTCGTCGTGGACATTTACGTACCCAATAATGTAGCTTCAAAACACGGAAAGCAAGTGCTAGCAAGTATCCAGAAAATAGACAAATCATCAGTTCTAACGAGGGTTTAACATACATCTAACACAAGCCATGGGCTAAGTAAATAAAAATAGTTGTGCTTCACTCATTCATTAAAGTCGAGCTGACAAAATATGGGATACTATAGAAGACAGAATAGAACCTCTCTGGAAACAGTCATTGTAAAAACGAAAGGAGAAAACAAATGAAGGAAAGCCACAAGGAACTACTGGTAAGTTCCAAAGTAAAGAAATCACCAAGGTGTTATTCTGAGCCACAGGGCAAACAACTACAAATTAATAATACGGAGATAGTCAACCACCTACTGGAAAAAACAATCAAAATTGAGTAAACATCGAAAATATCTTCAATTTTAAAATATCTTATATAAGTACAAATTTAAAGATCTTAAGGGAAAAAACAATTGCAAATTACTATTTAGATTGAAAAGAAATGAGGGATCTACATAGCAAATATGTAAGATCTTGTCAAAGTGTGATGAAGCCAACAGGGAGGGAAACTTAAGTGGGAATACATTTATCATAAGATGCGTGAGCCAAAGTTTCGACTCGGAAAGCTATCAAAAAGAAAAATGAAATGAAATCAATCCAAATAAAAGAGAAGAAAATAGAGAAAGTCAAACACGATACATGAAACAGATAAAAAATAATAATCGGTAATTGAGTTGATTACTAAAACTAAAAAAATCGATCAGATAAACTTTGCCATTTCTAATCAAGAGACAGAAAGAGGACACACAAAATCAACAATTAGGAGTAAATTACATGAAAATATATTTTATTATAAAGGAATAATGTGTTTCTGTCAATAAATTTAATAATCCAAATAAATATTTTTAAGGGATGTAAATTACCAAAATTGGCTTAAAGAATAAGCAGTTACCTTAAATAGAAAAATAATGGCAGAAAAGTTTAAAAGGAGGTCTGGAGCTTTGATTTAAAATGATACCACATCAGACAGTTTTATGAAGTCATTTAAAGGGGTGCTGGGTGGCTCAGTGGGTTAAAGCCTCTGCCTTTGGATCAGGTCACGAACCCAGGTCCTGGGATCGAGCCGCGCATCGAGCTCTCTGCTCAACGGGGAGCCTGCTTCTCCCCCTCCCCTCTCTCTGCCTGCCTCTCTCCCTACTTGTGATCTCTGTATGTCAAATAAATAAATAAAATCCTTTAAAAAATAAATTAATTAAACAAATAAATAAAAACACTTATTTTTTAAGTTATAAAAGCAAAACATGCTTATTTTAAATAACACAGTCAAACGTGTAAGAATATACCATAAAAATCCTCTCCTCAATGCATCTTTTATCCAAGTTTCAATGCCCAGGGGTAACCCGTTAGCTGCAGACCTCTTACTACAAATAGGCAAACCTACACATTCTCGTTAAGTTTACAACAAGGAGAGCTTGAAGGCACACATCGGTGTACAACTTACTTTTTCACTTCCATCTGGTGTCATGACATCAATCCACATAAAAATATAACAGATGCACAGTATTCAATTGTGCCATAATATTACAGAATATTTCGGGTCAGCTGTCCCTTGCTTCGGAGAAAGAAGCGTCTGTAGACAATATTTCAACGAGCTGGGAGAACGCCTTCCACCAGAATGTGGGGTGGGGAGGAGTCTCCAGGTGAAACAGGAGAACAAGGTACTTGGGCTAGTGTCCCACCAGCACTGAGGAGATCGTCAGATCCAGCATGATTGAACAATGACGAGAACTGAGGTTTGAAGTATAAACTTTCCAGGTCAAGGTTAGCCTGACCATATAAAAAAATAGATGAACATTAAAAGAAAAAAACCTCTGTATTTTCTGTACAAGGACTTCCAACCGTGTTGCACAAGATAGACCCACACTTCCTGTCGAGGGGGATTCACCAGGTTCTGAACCTCAGAACCACGTTCTGAGCACACCATGAACCTCACGTTCTGCCGAGGGCTGTGTTCACTGAATCCCCCCGGGTGCTCCAGGTACCCCCACGCCGCTGCCTGAAGTGACCGTACTTAGTGACTGTCGGTCTAGATCTTGATCAGTCGGGGGCGCTCTATGAGGCTGTGGGCAAACCTACGGACAAGAAGGAGGCAGTTTGTGGGAAGGACACGGTGTGGAAAAGAAAGATATCACACATGGAAAAGCAGCCTGAATCCGAGATCTGCCTCCTTAAACTGCAAGGATCCGTAACTACCACAGTCACAGGGTCTAGAAACACAAAGGTTAAGACCAATGAAGAGACTGGTTAATTCACGTGAAGTTTCTTACATTGTTTTTACCAGATCCCAGATTCATTGTGCAGGATGTAAAGAGGATATGACAACAAACGACAGCAAGTAACCTGGTTTCTACTTCAGATCTACATTGCCTTCCTTTAAGTCACGCTTAAGTCACTTCCTGAAAGTCATGCTTCTTTGCTTCATATTTAAAATGACGGGTCGGGGTGCCTGGGTGTCTCAGGGGGTTAAAGCCTCTGCCTTCGGCTCAGGTCATGATCCCAGGGTCCTGGGATCGAGCCCTGCATCGGGCTCTCTGCTCGGCGGGGACTCTGCTTCCTCCCCTCTCTCTGCCTGCTTCTCTGCCTACTTGTGATCTCTGTCTGTCAAATAAATAAATAAAATCTTTAAAAAATAAAATAAAATAAAACGATAGGGACTTTCTGAGAAGTGATCATGGGACGACAAGATAAGCACATTCAAAAAAGAGTGACGTTGGACCCCTTCTTCACGATAAACCTCCAAGTTAACTCAAAATGGATCACAGACCTACATGTAAGTCCTATAACTATACAACTCTTAGAAGGAAATAAGTAGTAAATCATCATGAACTTGGTGCAGGCAAAGCCTCCTTAGATACGACGCCAAAAGCACAAAATAAAGCAGATAAAGTAGACTCCTTCAAAGAGAAAAGTTTTTGTGTCTTCAAAGGACGTTCTCAAGAAAATGAAAGGAGCTTCCAGAATGGGAGACAATATTAGGAAACCATGTATCATATCTGATCAGGGACCTGTAATCTGGTATGTATGTGGAACTCTGAAGACTCAGCAATTTAAAGATAAATAACCCAAGTGAAAAATGGGCCAAGGATCTGACTAGATCGTTCTCCGAAGAAGATAGGCAAATGACCAACAAGCACACTGGATAGTCAGCACCATTAGACACTAAGGAAATGCAAATCAAAACCCTAAGGAGACTCCGTGTCCTACCCACGAGGACCACCAGCATCCGAAGACAGATACGAGCCAGCGTTGGCAAGGGTGTGGTGAAATCCTCGCCCACGGCTGGCGGGGGGCGAGATGGTGCAGGCGCTCTGGGGGAAAGGAGGCGGCCCCTCAGGAGCAGAACACGGAGTTACCACGTGTCGCAGCATCCCCGCTCCGGGCCAAGAAACTTACACGCGAAGGTGCAATGGCCGCGTTATTCATAAGAGCCGGAAAGTGGAGACAACGAAAGTCCACGCACCGATCAACGGATAAGCAGGCCGCGGTCGGCGCACACTGGAACACTACTCAGCCGCCAGGACGTGCGCCTTCCTCTCACGCTACGGCACCGATGGGCCTCAGAGAACAGGGAAGGCAGCCAGGCAGCAGAGGCCGAACACGTATGATGCCGTCGACATGGAATGTTCCAAACAGAGAGGCTGCCAGGGGCCGGGGAGCTGGGGAGGAAGTGGGGGTGACTGCTGATGGGATATGGGTGATGGAGATGCTTTGGTCCCAGAGAGAAGGAGGTCGATAGTCGCACAACACTGCGTGTGTGCTAAGCGCCGTGGAGTCGTACAGCTTGTGTGCAGGAGTTGAACGGCGTGCGAATCATCTTTCAATACAGCTGGTATTTATCAAAATGACAGGGTCGTTACAATGGTCTTCTCTGTTATAAACAAGGAAGAGATTTATTTACTTATTTATTAAAGATTTTATTAATTTATTTGTGTGACAGCAAGAGAGAGAGCACGAGCAGTGAGCCCACTGCGGGGCTCGATCCCAAGACCCCGGGATCATGACCTGAGCCGAAGGCAGACACAACTGACTGAGCCACCCAGGTGCCCCAAAGAGGGGATATGATGACCAGAAAGACAACACACCTTCCTGGATCTCCTGCCGTGGTCCGAGTTATTTTTTCTCACATGTTCCCAATTTCCCTGGTCTTCTGGTCTTGTCACGGTTGTGGAGAGTAACGGCTTGGCTCCTGGAGGGGAGATGGAAAGGACAGCTTCTTGCCCTGATTTTGCTATGACTTGTTGTGTGACCTTCGGCAAGTCACTTAACTCCTCAGGGCTTTAGAAAGCTCCTCTGAAAAATGGAGGCCAGAACTAAATAGATCCTACCTTAGAATTTTATGATTCAGGTTTAAAATGGCATATGTAGGGCGCCTGGGTGGCTCAGTGGGTTAAGCCTCTGCTTTCGGCTCAGGTCATGGTCTCAGGGTCCTGAGATCGAGGCCCGCATCGGGCTCCTGCTCAGCAGGGAGCCTGCTTCCTCCTCTCTCTCTCTCTGCCTGCCTCTCTGCCTACCTGTGACCTCTGTCTGTCAAATAAAAAAAAATAAATAAATAAAAAATAAAATAAAATAAAATAAAATGGCATATGTAAAGATAAACATAATTATGAAAGCAAAACATATTGTATTTACTTATTTTTTAAAATATGTAACAAAGACGGGTGCCTTCGTTGGTTAAATGTCTGGCTCTTGAGGGGTGCCCGGGAGGCTCCGTGGTTTAAGTGTCTGCCTTCTGATCGAGTCATGATCCTTTAGTCCAGGGATCAGCCCTAGTCGAGCTCCATGCTGCCTAGATGTGGAACCAGCTTAAGATTCTCTCCTTCCCTCTGCCTCTGCCCTCTCCACTCTCTCTAAAAAGAATTCATTTAAATTATAAAAATAAGAAGATAATAAAAAATAAAATAAAATATGTAACAAAATGTGAGTCGTGGCTGACTTGTACGATGGGCGATTAGCGTTCAGCTTTCACTCGTGTGTGCTTCTCAGCTCTTCTGTACACCGGCACATTTGATATTATGCTGGAAGAAAACATTTTTTCAAGAAGCTTTGTATCACACACATTAAAGTGTGATAACTTGACTGAAATACGAGTCTGTTAAGTCTGTAAATACAGACACAAGACATTTGTAATTTTCCAGTGACGAGTGGAGATCATTGAAACCCCTTGGTGTTTTTTAAGTTGGAATTCTTTCATACAGAATTATGTTCTCTTTGTTTAAAAGCGTTCTTGGTTTTCAAATTGATTACAGTCCTTGGCACATACCTTTGGTTCTCATAATTTATGTGCCGGTGGGAGTGAACTTAATTTACAGACCAGGGAGAGGGGGCCTCTAATTCGTCTTTCCCAATGAAAGGAAAGAGTCAGAAGAACACTTAATCCCATAGTTTCTTATGCAAAACTTGGTTCCTTACAACAGGTGTGCGCCAGCGACAAGACGAAAGCTGTGTAAAATAATTTATAACATACATGCAGTAACGCGTCGATGAAGGAAGTCGTCGAACGGTGAAGACCCTTTCGTTCAGGTTTCCAGACTAGGAAACCGTCGACTACATTAGGCCGAGAGCCCTTTAATTCCAAGGAAAAGGTTTTCTTTGACTGAAGTATTTTTAGTGTGGGCACTGGAGGTGACATACCTCTTTGAGCTTGAGACAAGCGTCATGCACTTTAAGAAGTGAAGGAAGCAACAGTTACAGATCTAAACGTGGTTAAACAGGGCCAGCGTGGTGGCAGATTTGGGAGGACATCAAACAGCGGCCCGCAGGTGCCTCCCCTTGTTGGCTTATTATGACTGGAAAGCTGATGTAGAGGTCAGAGTGGACCTCAGCACGCCCGGAGCAAGGAGACCACAGGCGGTTTTTCCTGTGGGAGACAAACAGCCCCAGGTTCAGGGAGAGGCCCGGCATGAACATTCTCATTCCTGTCGAGAGGTGCGGTTACAGACGATCACTGCTGGGCACAGGCCTCTGTGTTGGCTGATCGTTGACGCCGGTGGGAATTGTAGAGGCAGGATCAGGAAATGAAGGCACGCACACGTGATGTCAGGAGCTCCTCCGTGTGCCTGGCTTCTTCACTGTCGTTCCCATTCCAATACCCTGTTGTGTGAGTGTAAAGACAGGACGTGAGTCCCACGGAACCCACAGCAGCAGCTGCGTCGAGCTGCAGGTAAGCGCGTGTGCTCGTGGTGGAACTGATCCGTATTTAGTTTATGAAAATGCCAAAAAGTACTACCTTTTCTCTGGGAAAAGTGTTTTTGGTGTTTCACAAGAAGCTTCGACAGGACCGTGTACCCATCCTCCGGCTAATAATTGCCGCTCGGGCCTCTAACACAGGCTTGAATCATTAGCTTGGCACTTTATGTGCGTTTCTTTCAAAACACTGAAATGCATCTTCCGAGGCGAGAGAGGGAGAGGAGGAAGAAGTGCGCGACGCGGGGAGCACTGTGCACGGGCTTTCCCGTTTCCTGCCTGTCACCGTCCCTGGGCACGCGCGGAGAGAGACCCCTCGATGCCCCGCACCCGCCACGCCGGCCTCCGGGCACAGCGGCCCTCCGCTCAGGGACGCGATGAGAAGGGCTCCTTCCTCTTGCCGGCCGAGGCGCAGAGAGCCCTGGTCTGAGTCTCACTTACTACTCCCGGTTCCCACTTAAATGCGCCTGCTCATATTGGGGTGTGAGATTTTGGAGATCGACGCATTTTCCCAAATTGAAGAGTATTCAAGACTTTCGGGTTCGAGTCCCAGACCAGTGAGGAACTCGTCTGGAATCCAGGTTCTCAAGTCTGGTGTGTCGATGAGATCAATTAGACGAAATGCTGTGAAATGGGGGGCGGGGGGGTTACAGTCTTCTTCACGGCGTTGGCGCAGTGTTTTAGTGACACTCTCAATTCCCAAGACACTGAAGCAGCTCTCCTAACTGTCCCAAGCGAAACATTGAACTGAGAATAGGAAGTGGGGGAGTCTGAGGTTTTCCAGTAGTGTCTGAGCTCCGACTCCAGGATGCCGAATGAGCTCCCTGCTCGCCTCCACCCGCTGGGCGCACTGGGCTGAGAGGACAGGTTCCCTTTTCTGCTTCTCAAAGCAGCCGCAGTCTTGGTCCCCACGATGCTTCGCCCCTGCAAGCAGCTGGGGGTGGGGGTTAGGTAACTGCGTCTCGTCCTTGAGCACAGAGAGTGTTGCTTCAGCACGTGACTAACACCCGCCTTTACAGTCCCTCCTGGAAAGATCGCCACATTCTGATGAAAATTCAAAAGAATGTAAAATCAAATGTTTGCAGAGGAAATTCACCACGTTTTGCTATCCCGTTTTCAGGCTAACGATTTGCGTTTAGCCTGTAATTAGTTTCTTCGCAAACTGTATTCAAGACCTACGACATGTTAGAAGTCGTTTGAAGATTTGGGAAAGAGATCCAAATGTACCATTTAACAACTGAGTTCGCGCCACTGGTTCGGCTTTATTTTCCCTCTGCTTTTTTTGGTCCCAGCGGTGAAGATCGTTATTTTGAAAGCCATGTGCACATTTATGAGCAAACCATTTTAAATAGCTACTCGTACCAAACGTGACCTTCATAAGCTCAGGGAGAGTGTGGGCCTGTCCTTGGGCACCACGGTGCCCACCCTTCCAAGTGGCATTAGTGAATCCCGGTTTTAAAAGCTTAATGATCAGACACATGATACTCAGTAGGCAGCCCTGTTAGAAACTACAATTTGGTCCAAAGACAGCTTTTTTTATTTACTTGATTTGCGATTTCTCAGAATTAGGGAAACTGTTGCTGGTCATATTGATTTATCTTGGAATCACCTGAAAACACCCTTTGGCTAGCTGTTTCTAGGTTTCCTCAAACATTGAAAAAAACAAACATACGGTCTTTCGCCCGCTTGAAGCCTTATTTTTATTTTAGTTCCATAACATGAACACATTGTAACATTGTGTAGATATTATATTTACAATTATAATTAGAGTGTCATAGCCGTTGTCGTCTAGCTGTGATTCTCCTTTGGTGACAGTGGGTTCAGAGAGCCCTACTCTTACTCTTAATGGGATAAAAAATTGATTCTTTAATTATTATTTAATGGTCTTTAGGTATGAAACAGAAACTGTGTGTGGGTTCATTCATGGGCTCTGCAACGAGGCAGTCTATCCATAGACTGTCAGACTCCCCAGGAAATAACAGCTTCTGACATTCCTGGTGTTAAAATATAGGATTAATGACCAGCTTTTAATGTGCAAATCAAGTATCCAGTATACGGGTACTTGCCTCTCCTTTTACCTGTTTTATTTGACCCAAACCCTCTGTTGATACAAAAAGTACAGGTCGAGTCTCCATGTAAACCTGCTCGGGTCAATGAGCTTCTGACTAGATTTTGGAGGTAAAATGGGAAATCACAAGAGAGACTCCTTGGGAAAATGGCCTATTTGTAGTCGCACCGAAACTCCAGCAAGACCTCAGGGAAGTTGATGATTAACTCTAAAACCCGCAAGGCCCAAACCTCAGTCCCCAAAGTACAAAAGCTCACAGCCAGCGCAGCCCGGGGAGCTCCTCCTTGCTGCCAGGCCCCAGCGGCCTAAAGTGGGAGCAGAGGGCAAAGCAATGGCTCCCACGTTCTGTAAGAAAAGATTATCTTCCCTTGTTCTGAATAAAACAGGAAAAGATGCTTTTCCCTGAAAACCTCAGTGGAGTCGCCTGCTTCCCTTAAGCCCTTAAGGACATTCTTTGTCAGTGGATCTTAACAATTACGTAATAGCCTTCACTCGGAGCAACCTATTAAGAGGCTAGTTATATCCACTAAATTATATGGTTAAAAATGATCCTATATTTTTTTAAGTGGAAAAAACATTTTAAGCCACAGGGCCCAAGAGAGCTGTGTATCTATCGTCTCGGCCACAAGAGGGGACATTTATTTCGTGAGGGGTATTTGCAATGCAATGATGATGAGCTTCAGGCTGACATTTTCCCTAGGAAATAAAGTCCTTTTCTTTCTTCAAGAAAAAAAAAAAAAAGATTATTTGCTATTTTCAAACCACCTCCTTCCTACCATTTCGGCGGGTTCTAGGCTTCTTTGGTTGATCTGTTTGCTGCGCATGATGAACTGGCAAGGCTTTCTTTCTCATCGCTACATGGTTCAAAAGTATTTCTCTGGTCTCGGCACGTGGGTTTACCCCTCCCCCCACGCATGTCCCACGCCAGGAGCGGGGGTGCCCAGGAGCCCTCGCTGGCCATACCCAGCTCTCCCACTTGCAAGGGGGGCAGCAGCCTGGAACCGCACGTGGCAGCCAGCGAAGTTGGGGTCACTCTGTATGTCAAGGTCTCCAGGCTAACAGAACTACAATTAAACTACTGGGAACCGTGGCCATCCCCAAGTGCTTCTGAATGGTTTCTAGGCCGTTCCTTTTATTTCAATAACAACGTCAATTTAAATGGATGCAACCCAGATTTCGGAGAATTTGAAGCGAATCGTTGCTCATAACCTTTGAGCGATGTAAGCACATCTAAATGAACCCTACAGATTGTCTTTTCAGGACACTGAGATACAGGGCCAGGGGAGGCAGAGGTTTTAAAATTCACGTGGCATTCCCTGAGTGACATGAGATTATTAACACTTATACACATGCGAACTTTAAACAGCAGCCTTGATTTTAACCAGTGAGAACCCGAGGGAGTTCTGAACAAAGACGACACTCTGCTGGTAATGAACATTCAGCCGAGTTCCATGGGAGCCGGTTAATGGGGCAAGGGGACTTTGGGGGGAAGTGGGAGAAAGCAGACCGGTTCAGCAAAGGGCTTGGCTGGTGAATCCCGTGGTGTATAAAAGGCCGCCTTTCTTTTCAGTGCTGGGGGCCTACGGCCTTTCATGTCGAATCAAGACGCCTTCCACTCCCAGAAGTGCTTCTGACCTAAGTAGAAACTGAATTCAACAGCAGCAGCAGGTAAGAGCTCCCGGGCCGATGCATGGGGAGGCTTGTAAGCGGCTTTTTCCATTTGTTTTGAAAGCTGGCAGAGCGCGCCATTCCTGGAACACAACGCCGGTGAACACTGATACGATAGACCGAACCCCGGAGGCCACATCCCAGACACACGCTCACCAGAAATCCTTCTTAATGTTATCGAATCCCTGAAACATTATAGCATTGACACAGTAATGCAAATAATTATTGCAGAAGGGCCATAAGGACAGAACCCGACGAAGATGGTCTGTTTTCTTAATCTGTGTGTTTATGTTCTGTAATACATCAGAAAACTGAAACTAGGGATGGGCCTTCCTGGTTGCTAGGAAACAGGTGTTTAAATTGTGAAGATGGCTATTAGTCAAAGCCAGAAATTTCAACTACCCCGTCTGCATCGCCCCCTTCCAAGCCCCCCGCTGGTGATGCTCACCAGCCCTAGTATTACGATTTGTCATCGAGGCCATGCAGAGAAGTTTCTAGAGATCTCCTTTCTCTTATAAAGAGCTCTCCAGGCCTGACAACGTTGCTCAAACCAAAGCCCTGAAAGGATTTGGGGAAGGCAATATTTTAAGAAAGCATTTCTTAGAAAAGAAAACTTAAGTTGCCTTAAGCATTTTTTTAACTGTTTTCTGCTACCTGGAAACAACTTCTAAGGGAAGTTAAGAACACTTTAGTTCTTTAAAATATAAGTGGAAAATGGGGGTAAAATTATCTCCAGGCATGAGAAGAATTGCTGTCTTCGGAAAGTCTCTAATAACTATAATTCCACTGAATAAATCCCAAAAAGTACTCAGTAATTGTCAAGGTTAACTGGCAAATTATTTTTAAAAAGTCCTGGAAATGCCTGATGTCAGGCACCTGACCCTTTCCTACCAGTATGTTGTTGCCGTCAGGTTGTCCGAGGTAGCCTTGGGGTTTTCGGACCTGGAATCAGATAGAACTGGGAGTTCTCTAGAGCACAGCGGGACATACAGCGGGACACACAGCGGGACAGGGAAGCAACAGTCCACACGGAATTTACTCAGCCTCTGCAAGAAGAGTGACTGACTATGTCCCAAACACTGCCAGGGAAAGACAGGCATCACTTCCCAACCGGCCTTGGGTGTCAACAGTGATCAGCTCCTACTTCCCAAAGTAACAAAATAAATTAATACTTAGCTCTCACCTTACAATGTTTGCATTTAGAAATCTTTGTAGCTTGCCAATCCGAAAAAAAAAAAAAAATTACTGACGTCTTGAAATGAAAATGTCCATTTACCTTCTTATCCAGTATCTACTTCTTTCCATTTTTTAAATGTCCCTTAGAACAGATCAGCGGCCCTTTAACCAAAATCCAATAGATCATTACAAAGAAATAAAAATAAAAGGACACACGCGACCCCGGGAAGAGCGGAGCCAGAAGCCGCGTGTGGATCTGCGGGTCAGCGGCGGGCACGGGCGTCTGACCGCTGCCGAAGCCACACGCGGGAACCGGGCTGGCCACCGCCCTCGCCCTGGGAGGAAGCGGCCCCCGCCGGCGGGCAGTCCCCGCCCCACACGACGACGGGGCCCCGCGGTCCGAGCTGCTCTCAGCCCTTCACCGGCGCAGGCTTCCCCAGGAGCGCGCGAGGCCCGGGCAGCCGCTCTGCACCGAGGGGCCGCGAACCCTTGCGCGCGCCGTCCCAGGGCTCCCCGTGGGTCTGCAGAGAGCGCAGAGCTGGGAGCGCGTCTGCGGTGTGTCCGGGGGGCCCCGGGGGTGCGCGCACCTGCAGCCCGCCCCGCGGGGAGCTCAGGGGGGCCCCCGGGGCCGTTGCGCAGCCGCGCACGCGGACCGCCGCGCAGTCGCCACACCGAGCCGGGCTCCCCCGCCCCCGCCCTGCTGCGTCTCCATGGCGATGGGAACGCACGGTGCGGGCGCAGAGTCGGGGTGCGGGCCGGGCGGCCAGAGAGCCCGCGCCCCTCCGCCCCCGCGCCCCGCCGGAGGGGCTGACCTCCCGTCCGGGGGGCCTTCAGGGACGCTGGGATTCAGAGACCGAAGAAGGTCCAGGGGGTTGCTGGAGCGGGAGGCGGTCGCCGTGTTTACTGTCAATACAGACGCGTCCGCGGGGAGAAGCGGCGGCGGCCCGGGCGGGGGCTGGGGTCCGCGTGCGGGGCGCAGACGCACCGGGGACGGCCCCCACCCCGCGCACTGTCCTGGGGCAGCAGCACCCATCGCCCCGAAACTGGCCACGCCAACAGGCAGGAAAGACGACGACTTCGGCGGAGACGTGATGCTCCGCTCCGGGGCCGCCCCGAGCGCACCTCGGACACGTCTGCTGCCCTCCTCGGCTCCCCGGGTCTGCACGCAGCTCCGCGGTTAGCCGGAGCCCCTTCGGCAGCGCGGACGTGGCAGAGCGTGGGGTGGGGGTGGGGGCGGACGGGCCGGCCAGAGAAAGGGGCTTTGCGTGCGGGGACTCCATTAGCGAAACAATAAATACGCCCATAGTAAAACTGATATGATGGGAAATGACTTCTATTCAGTTAACTCAATTATTAGTGCTAATTGGGGCCAGGTGAAGCATGGATAATTGAAATTCACAGATAATCCAAAAACCTCCATTTAACCAATAACTTCAAACTTCTTCCCCATCAAACCAATTACCAGAGGAGCTAACAAATAGAAAAAAAAAATGGATTAAATTGAATTTTGCCTCCCCAAATATTGCCACTATGATGTCTTTTTATTGATTAATTCAGAGCAAGAGCCGAGCATTGACTAACTTCAAGAGACGAACTTACAATCGTCCCCAGCGATGGCAGAGGAAAAGGCTCTATCCCCAAAGTTTGTTTATGACTTGGCTCTGTGAGACTCAGAATGCTTTTTCTCAGAGAACAACGTTCTTCACTGTGGTTGGGCTCTAAGTCGACCCCGAGAGGCCGCCTGGTGACCTAGTGACACTGGAAATATATTTAGAATCCTAAGTCCCTTAATCAATCCCCTTTGAATCCTGAAGCCTTATCCTCCAACCCCTAAATCTCTCTGAGGCCTAAACCTCAGGTTTGTTTAAATTGAGGTAAATTCATGTAAGATTAACCATTTTATGTAGAGCCTACACGTAAACGTTTGCATTGTCCCTGGAAGAAACCCCTTCCGGACCTCCAGCTACCGCTGTCCATTCCCCATCCCCGCAGCCCCCAGCAAGCACAGATCAACCCTCTGGCTCTGGGTTCGGCTGTTTTGGACGCTGCGTATCTGTGGACTCAGAGCCCGTGGTCTTTGGTGACTGCCTCCTTCGCAAACAGATAATATATCCAAGGTTTGTCCGTGTTGTAGCACGTGTCGGGTTTCCATTCCTTTTTATGGTCAAGCAGTATTTCACTGTACGGACCGACCAGAGATTATCGATCAGCTGATCAGCTCACAAACCCTTGTGTAGTTCCCGTGGTGCAGCTGTGTGCGACTGTCACCCCTAAGGATTCAGCCTGACATTCTCTGACCTCTGAGGACCCCGGAAGTGGCCTGGGGGAGGGGTGCACAGATGCCCTGGAAGCAGGAGCTACTGTGCTGTCGCATGGGGAGGCTTGTCACCATGAGCTGGGCTGTGCCGCACCTAAGTACTGGCACCTGGGGCAGGCCGGGTCCCTCCCACGGGGGCTGCCGTCGGGAGGGATGTTCCTCAGGAAGCATCCACAGGGAGGGTCAGCCACGGCGGACAAAGGGGCAGGAGGACGTGGAGAGACTCAGACCACGTCAGAGAGGGGAGCAAGGAAGGCTGGAAGAGACCCTCTGGGGGCCCCACGGGGAGCAGGCACCTCCCTCAGATTCTGGCTTCACTGGGTCCCATGACTGAGAGCAGAACTGGACTGACCAGCAACAAATCTGGCAAATCATCTTGGCCTGTTTCCCACTTTCCTGAAAACACAGTTGCCAGGAGAGGTTTCCATGGCAGCTGCCAAATGAGATACCAAACCTCACTCAGCACGTAATTCTGTTCCCCCCGGTGTGTGACGTGGGTGTCCCCATGCCCATGAAACCCACGCCCCATGCAGAGTCCTCCTGCTGGAAAGCTCCATCCCTCGGCGTTGGGTCCGTGCTCTGCCTCCCTCTGTACCCTGCCTCCTTGCCGGGTGGGGAGAGGCTGGCCAGCGGCCACAGAACATTCCAGAACGCCAAATGTGAGGTCTTCCTTGCTTCCATGGTGCACACTTGGCACTTTCCAATAACTTCTGTTGGTCCATGTCCTGTAGAGTAGAACGGGGTGAGCTATATAATTTCTGGCTGTGCAATTCGATACATGTCTGTGAATGTGTGTTGTGTATATGGGTGTGTATAGAGAGCCGCGTCCCTATTTGCACATATGTATGGGCATATGCACAAATATTTTCTGAAACAACATTTATATTTAGTCCTGTTTGCTTTATTTATTCCATAAACTTCATTATAAATTCGATAAATAAAATTCGCCCCAAATCCAATCACAACAGCGCGTCAGCAGTGAGTATTATCAGGTTTCCTTCCTGTTGCTGTCCTCAAGCAGTGATAGCATTTTCTATTTTGCCTCTTTGCTCTTTGTCACTTTCCTGGGGTTCTGTGCTCTATAAAAAGGGCAGGTGATAGCAGTTGTGCTCCCGGTGAGGACAGCCCCTGCCCTGGCCAGGCGATCAATCAGACCCAGCGGGGCTGCGGACGAGTCCGAGACCAGCGAAGGCGGAGTCCCCGATGTGCACCTCCCTTTCGAGAGCGCTGAGCCGAGCGCTTGCAGAGGCAGGGGCCCCAGACTCCTGACCACGGTGGCCAGGCTGTGGGGGAGCCCAAGACGCTCTTGGGAGGGAAAGCCTCCTCCCTGCTGTCGCCTCCGCCTCATTCTTAGTGACCCAGTGGACAGGGACCTGCCCCTGACTCGCAGCAGGGACGTCTGTGTTTCTAAAGTGAGCAGGATTCTGACTCACTGGCACCCGGAGCCTCCGGGCTTCCGGACACTGCTCCGGTCTGTCTTGCAGACGGTCCCTGGTTCGACTTATTTCAGGACTGGAGCAGGACGGAGCCCCTGGACGCACAGGGCCAACAGCAAGCAGGCAGAGTGTGGATGGAGCGCCGGTTACCTCCTCGGTTACTGGCCTTGCCATTGGTCCCTGCCACGGGGACCCTGAGCCAGCATGGCCTAGGGCTCCCTCCTTTCTCAAGCCCCAGACCAGGTCCTGAGTGCTGTGGACAAGTCTGCCCCCCGATATACTGTGGGCCCAAGCCCCCAGCTTCTTTGGGCCCCAAATGGCTTTAGCCATTCTTTGACTTTGTTTCGTCGCCTCTGGATGAATCTCCTTCAATCTCCAGAGAAGTTTCTGTGCCTTCCCTCCTTCTGCGCAGAGGGTGTTTGGGGAGGAAGGGTTTCTTGTGTGCTGGGAGACCTGACTGTCTTGGGGTGAGGGCCCAGGCAGATGCGGCCACAAGGTCGGGCCTGTAGCAGGCGAGCGCGGGGGGACCGGGGTCAGACAGAGACTGACAACGGCCACCCAAGTTTCCGCGTGTTCTGGTTTGAGGGACTCTGCTGCTCATAGCCTGATGCGAATGGAACCCTTTCCTCAAAAGACGCAAGAACACAGCGGGGGTCTAGTTTTGTGTGAACGTGGCTACTCGTGCTTACTTGACTAGAGGCAGCAGGAGGTGGGGGTTGGAATCGTGTATTCTGGGCCGGACTCTTTCCATGCTGGCCAGCCCACCCTCCAGCTTCGGGGCCGGTGTGTACGCCTGCCGTGCCCCGTTGTCTCCATCTGAAGACGGGGATAATGAGGCCGCCTTGGTCCGTACACCTGCTGTGAGGCTGAAGCGATCCGATGTTTTCGGAGTATTTGGAACAACGCTCAAGGCAAGATAAGGGCACGTGAGGGCTCCGTAGAGTACATCTGGGACAAAGACAATGACGAACGCCTTGAGAAGAATCAGGAAAGTCTCCAATAACGGAGAAAACCATTTCAGTTTATTTCCTTGTAAACTGAGGCTAAAAATGCAGTTCCTGGGAGCATGTGTGCGCGCGTGTGTGCGTGTGCCAGCCTGTGGAGGGGGCATTTCTCGAAGCGTTGTAATCCTCGGAGGGGGGGCACCCAGAGGTCATTGGCTCCCTAAAAAGTTAGTCAAGGAGGTAAGCAGACCACAGGAAGATAAGATCTCAAGGAAAAGTGTGTTTGATGATGCGGGCAGGGCAGATGTCACTAGCTTTCATTTATTTATTTTAGAGAGAGTAGGGAGTGCGAGTGGGGGAGGGGCGGAGGTCCAGGGACAAGCAGACCGCCTGCCGAACGCAGAGCCCAACGCGGGGCTTGATCTCAAGACCCTGAGATCATGACGCTGAGATCACGACCTGAGCTGAAATCAAGAGTCGGAGGCTCAACCCACCGAGCCAGCCAGGCACCCACGTTTGTTTCTACGAGTCAGGACCCTCCATGGAGCTAACAGGCAACACCCCGAGTGGAAAAGGAAGCTTGTCTCCACAACACAGACTCTGTGACGAGAGCGAACACGAGGTAAACTCAGATCACTCACCCCCTACCTGGGAAGGAGGTCGCCCGCACACCAAGGTCCAGGGCAACCAGGACGGGCCCTTCGCAGGGCCCTGCCCCCTCTCAGTGGTGGTATCCAAGTGCCCGTTTGCAGACAGAGCGGACGTGTCTGTGTGACACTGGCCAGGGCACGGAGCCTGGATGCCTGCTGGAGCCATGGGGAATTCACATCAGAATGAAGAATGCTGCCCAGTCTTAGCTAATTCAAGGAACAGTATTTGATTGAATTTGCTCACCACATTGAAGATTCATAGCATCTCCCAGGAAAATAGAAATATCTAAATGAACATTTTTGACCTTTGAAAATCCACACAAAAGCAATATTAAAATTTCACAGAAAGCACCCAAAATAGAGGTGTTTAGAGCAATATCTGTGTCATCACATGGGCCACGGATATCAGGTCTGATTACTGGTTCACCTTATTAAGGCTCCCTGTTGTGAGGCAATCAGTGTGGGTATTGTAATTGGCATTGTGGATGGGACAGTCTAGAGCGGATCCTCTGTAAGTTCGCAGAAAACACCCACAGCCAGGAAAACCCAAGAGTGCACCAGGGCTCCCGCAGGACCCGGCCAGCTCAGCAAACCCTTCAGGGGCTTGGGGCCGGTGACCCGGAAGAGCATCCCTCTCTCCCAGCACTGGCCGCTCAGGGGGAGGGGCAGGCAGCTGACATGCACTTGGGGCCATGGGAATGTGGTAAGTGATGCTGGGAGGAGGCGAAGGGGTCGTGCCCTCTGCGAGAGCCGGGGGGGCTCCCCGGGAGAGTGGCCGTCGGGCGTCTTGCAGATTACAATGTGGGTGCCGATGGGTGAGTGTCCCTGTGCTGACTCCGTGACACCGGACTGGCCTGTGGGGAAGGGATGGCAGAAGGGACTTGCTTCCCTGGCTGGGGACTGAGGGGTGGGGGAGGAGGTGACAGGGGAGCAGAGGCCGATGGATGGCAGGGCCCTGCGGGCGGGGAGGGACAGCCTCCAACAGTTGGGTTTGGTGTCTTTCTCAGTCCTTGTTCCAGCCCCCACCACTCCCTGTCCTTCCTGGGCCCCGGGGCCTCCCCTCCAGCCGGTGCACAACCGAGTTAACAGCCGGCTGTCTACACTTTCCAGAAAACCTGGATGGCCGAGGGCTAGCTAGGGCTCCTCTGACACTGCAGTAAATTAGCCACAGAGCCGTGGGTTATCTGTAAGCCCCGACCTGCCGGTAATGACGTCCGGTCGTGCTCCCTTAGCGCTGCTTTTCTTTTCTTTTCTTTTTTTTAAGCTTCTATTCATTTATTTTAGAGAGATCACAAGCGGGGAAGGGGCAGAGGCGGAAGAGGAGAGACTCTGAAGCCGACCCCACACTGAACATGGAGCCCGACATGGGGCTCGATCTCACGACCCTGAGATCGCGACCTGAGCGGAAACCAAGTCAGAAGCTCAATGGACCGAGCCCCTCAGGCACCCGGCCCCCAGCCCAGCTTCTGCGTGAAGTTCCGTGTGATTTCGAGGTCAGCATCAGTACGGGCCAAGTGCTGGAAAAGTTAGGACGAGCATTGCAGCGAGCGGCCTCATCTAGGAGCCGCGTGCCTCAGAGCTACAGGCCACGGATGAAAGACGTTACTTTATGTGAAGCGAAAGTTAGGCCCCTGTCCCCTGCTGGATCTCACCCGCTTCCTAGGAACTGGAACACTGCAGAGCGTATAATTTAATTGTCTAAAAGAAATAATAGTGAGTGAGGAAAATAGGCCCCAAAATAGATCAGGCATGTTCACTGCATTTACGAAAAATAGTTTGACTTTTTACCATTTTGTTGTCTTTGTGCTCTGAACACTGGAAGCGCAAAGTCAGATTCTGTGCTGGAAGAGAAAAGCATTTTACTTGAAAAGCCCATAACACGACGATGTCCTCCACTCAACACAGACTTCGTAGTTTCTGCGAGACTCTTGGAGACGGGCGCTCCTGGGTCACCCCGTAGGCGGTGTAGACAGGAGCAAGCGAGACTGCTCCAGGATGGGACCGTCGCCTGCAGCGTAAATACCTCCGCGCGCACGAGTATCTTTGTTTTCTCTGAGTTGGGAGCACGTTTTAAACACTCTGGAGAGAGCCAGACGGGAAGAAGCACCCGGCAACACAGAACGTGAGACGCAGCTCAGGCTCACTAGTCGTCAAGCTGTCGAGCTGCTATTTTTACGTTTTTTGATCTAAGACTGCCAGGTCTGCAGAGCGAACGGAGTCAGAAGCCCATCCGAGGACGCGTTCGGCTCCCCAGAGACGGCTGGGACATCGCGGGGTCCTGTCTCCAGCCCGCCTGGGCCCTCCTGCCTATAGGAGTCTGTCATCCCGGACCCCGGCCCTCACCCCATGCCAGGAGGGGCAAACCCCACTCCAGAGTCCACAAAGGCCACTTCCTGTCTCTCTGTGTCGTCCGGAACGGTCTCAGCTGACTCCTCGGGAGGGGAGGGTGGGAAGCCCGGCTTCTCTCCTGAGCCGTGGAGAAACCTTGCGCGCTGCGCTTCAGGTGGGAAGGGGCAGCGGCAGACGGGGAAAGGCAGCTGGGCTGTCGTGTTCTCTTTCCAACGGTGGGGAGTACAAACCCCGGAGCCTTTTTAATTCTTTATATCCATGCACCGTTGGCATCCATATTCTCCCGTAGGTGGGACGCGTCCCAGGACCGCGGAGTAATGCAGGCAGTTCCCCTCCACTCACTGCGTCATATGGTGTGCTTTCCGCCCCACGGCCTGTGGAGTTCTTCACTGGACAGAGCTGGATCATCTCTTTTCCTCCTTAAAACTTGAGTCCGGGATCGAGTTAGGAGTGGCAACAAAAGGCTGCAGGACGGTCACTTAGGCACGGTTCCATCACTTTCCAGTGTGCGTATGGGTTTGCAGGCCTAACTCAGTCAAAATCCCTGCAGGCCCGACAAAAACACAGGTCACTGGGCCTGCACCCGGGACACCCGACTCAGCGGATTCGGGGCTGCCGCAGAATCTGCTTTTCTAGCAAGTTCCCGGGCGAGGCCGATGCTGCTGGTCTGCGGACAGCACGTGGAGACTTGCGGACACAGAGGGAGCTGAGGGCCACAGCAGGTCACCGAGAGCACAGGCGGCCCCTGAGGCTTGCGGTGGGCGTGGCAGGAGCAGGTCCGGAGGCTCCAACTTGTGACCTAACAGACTTACGCATCTGAATTTTTTTACAAGACTTAACACACTTAAGGGTTAATAGATTTCTTCTGTGTTTTTTTCAATGAGAATTTATGGCTCAGCATATGGTGTTTTTAATTATAGTAAAACTAAAACAAAAGCAAAAACAAACCCGAATGATAGTCTTACCTTCAAGGAGACGAGAGACGCTGTCTGGGTTCTGGGCACTGATCCTCTCTGTAGGTCCAACCAGAAGACTTAGCTACATATTTCAGAAATTATAAACGATGACCTCATGCGAACTTGGGTTAGCCTTTGATAATCATATGAAAATTACCCCCAACATTAGAATGATTTTTAAAGTAACAACCCAATCGGACACGTGTTTAATGATATGCAAATCGCTTTTGGTTTTCTTGATCATCGGGCAAGAAGGAGAAGTGAAATAACTAAGTAATGGAGTGTTTTGGTTTTTTTCTTGGAACCCACACAATTTATTTTCATGGTTTTACTTTTCCCCGGTTCTCCATGGCTTGTTGCAATCAGCACCGTTGCTAGGCGTCCTGTGTTGGTGACACTGCGTTTGGTCCTCATGGCTCACAAAGCCTGGGGATTCACATGGGCCGAGCGGAGTGGCCACGCCACCCGGTTCTTCCGAAGCTCGGCTCCAGACTGAGGCCCCGTCTGCTGGCTGGGCAGGACTTCATCACGCTGTTACAGGCAAGGAGGATGGGGGAGGGGTGAAGAGGGTCGTGGGGGAGGTTGTACAGGTGAGTTCTTCGGCACCGGGCCCTGGCCTGAGTCCCTGTAACGGGCTCTCTTCTTTAGTCTTCTTGATAACTATGATCTAAGCCATGTCTTTCCTCACTTTGGATGTGAAGAAATAGTCATTTGTCCAACGAACGCGAGAAGGGGAAGGAGTAGATTTGAAGTCAAGCATCTCATGCTCCAGCACAAGAGTCCTTTTCTCCCTGAGGTGACCACAACCTGCTAGGCTGTGCCCAGCTCCGAGTTGGCCCAAGGCTGGCCGATGGGAGCTGGCTGTGCGTCGAACAGTCTCGTTCGAATGACGGACGGCCCCCTGCCACGCCGCCCTCATCTCCATAGTCCCAGTCCCATCCGTCTCTGGCTGATCATTCCAGGTCCGGTCCAAATGGCCTTGACTTCTTTAACCCTTTCCAAATAAAAGGCCTTTCTGCTGGCCACTTCCACACACATTCACACCCAGGAAATGCCAAAACAGTTACAAAAGTTGTGGCAAAGGTTTAACATTTGCTTAAACCAACGTTTTTAATGCAAACAAACATGTACATACAATTCTGGGAAAGGACAATATTTTAAGTCCAAATTTGAGGGCCTTTCATTAACTCATGTCCAGGGTCGACTTCTCACTTGCAAATGTCCACAATGCTTTATATGTACCACTTTTAAGATATTTACAACTCTGTGCCTTGTGTTGGAGTGACACCATGTCTCCCCAGAAGTCTTTAAACTCAAGGATCCATGGGCATGTCAGCTTGACATTTCCCACTGAGCGTTGGACTGAAGGAATACAAAAATGAGATTTGCTGAGTAGACGTTGAATTAACCATGCCTCTCTGCATTGTGTAAACTTTTAGTGAGTTTTTTATTCCAACCCAATAAAGTCTCAACTTCTACATGAAAAACCTCATCTTTTTTTTTTAAGATTTTATTTATTTATTTGACAGACAGAGATCACAAGTAGGCAGAGAGGCAGGCAGAGTGGGGTGGGGGGAGTAGGCTCCCCGCCGAGCAGAGAGCCCGATGCGGGGCTCGATCCCAGGACCCTGAGATCATGACCTGAGCCGAAGGCAGAGGCTTAACCCACTGAGCCACCCAGGCGCCCCTCAGAACCTCATCTTCTTAACATTTCTTGTTCCTGGGCTTCAGGACACACACAGTGGGTTGGCTCTTGGACAGGTCAGAGTCCTTCCTCCCCATGCCTACCTCCCCTGGCTTCTCTCTACCTGGATGGTAACTTTGATGCCTTTTATCCTGCTTGTTACAAATTACCCACCCTTCGAAACAAGCTTCAGCCTCCCCTGCACTCTGAAAGTTTCCGGAACCCTGACCTGAGTCATCCTGAATTTTCTACCCTGTTTGCCCCACGGCACTGCTTCAAGCATTGATGAAACGATTATTTCATTCTCCCGTTACTGCTGGTTCCTCACGTGACATTTGGAGGCATGTTTGTGTCTTCTTCTGTCTGCCCAGCGTGGCTGAGGACATTTTACTGGGGAGACAGGGTCAGTGGGAGAACAGGATTTCCTCCTTGAGTTTGCTGTCCCACCTCCGCTGTGGGTCTCCTCGCTCCCCCACGGGACCGTGCTCCCATGTGTTTCTCCCATGAGTATGTGTGTGTTCTGTTTCCCACATTTATCAGAGACTTTTAAGGCTAGTCACTCAGTCTTCCATTTTCTATAAATCTGTTTACACGGAGACACTCAAAAATTCTTCCTTGGCTGCTACCATCGGTGGATCTTTACAGTGAAGTTTTATATTTTGCTCATTCTGTTTCAAAATAATCATCATTCAACATCTTTCTAATTAAAAGGGAGTTTTCACAAGAGACTCTCCAATATTTTCAAGCCAGCCGCATTTCCAGAATCTACTGTCTGTATTCTGTGACCTTCTGTATCTTTATCTCAGTGGAAGTCTACTGCAGTCAAGGCAGGTCGCTCTCAAATTCCTGAAACTAGAAGTCAGAATAAAGTCCTCTTGGAAGCTCC
The DNA here is from genome assembly GCA_020311275.1 of Eira barbara. NCBI lineage: Eukaryota > Metazoa > Chordata > Mammalia > Carnivora > Mustelidae > Eira > Eira barbara. The sequence goes on along the minus strand of JAHRIG010000025.1, from coordinate 2,671,149 downwards.
CCAGCCCGTCCACTTCTTGCCACTCTAGAGCGAATCCCAAAGATCGACCGACGCGTGCCTGTGTCAAGTCAGGCACGGACTGCCACGGAAATCCCATGCTTGGCTTTTCTTGAGAAAGGCAGAGAGGAGGTAGTGCCGGGGCATGCCTGACCGCCCCCAGGGCCACAGTGGGTCCTGGCTTCCAGCCGTGGTCCCCTCGGTGGCCTCTCTCAGGGACGGTGCCTCAGCTACCCAGGAGTCGTGTTCGCTGAGCTCGGCGACCTCCCAGCCCAGAGCACGGCATGCCCAGGGCACGGCATCCCCGGGGCATGGCCTAGCGGGGAAGTCAGCAGCCGTTCTGGGGGATCAGAGACCCCCACGGATCATTAAATATCTTTCGTGCAGCTTGACTTATTGGGGATATTGCCTTTCTTTCTCCTTGTCCTTCCCCACACTCTGCCCACCCCCCCCACTCCCTTTTAGCAAACACCCCTTTGTTCTGGATTAGTGCTCCTTGTTTGTGGTTTATTCATTTGTTTTATTTTTTATTTATTTTATTATTTTCTTTTAACTCAAGGATAATTAGCACCCAGCATCGTAGCAGTTTCCAGTGTACGAAATAGTGATTCAGCCGTTCAGTGCTTTTCCCACTGCCCACCCCAGTGAGAACACTCTGAACCCCCATGACCTATTTCGACCCATCCCTCCACCCACCTCCCTTCAGACAACGGCCAGTTTGTCCTCTGTGTTTGAGTCTTTTTGTATTTGTCCTTTTATTTCTTTGCTTGTTTGTTTTGCTTCTTAGATGCCACATATGAGTGAAATTCTATAGTATTTGTCTTTCTTAGTTCGACTTATTTCACTTAGCATCACATGTCCTGCTCCACCCATGTTGTTGCAAATAGCAAGATCTCGTCCTTTTTATGGCTGCGTAATATTCCTGAGTGCACAGGTGTGCATGTGTGCATGTCTGTGTGTATACATATATACCACGTCTGCCTTATCCATCTGCCTATTGTTGGCACTTATGCTTCTTCTACATCTTGACTCTTACAAACAGTGCTGCAGATAATCATAAGGGTGCATATACGTTTTTGGATTAGTGTTTTTGTCTTCTAGGGGTAAATATCCAGGATAGAATTATTGGATCACAAGGTATTTCCATTTTTAATTCTTCGAGGAAACTCTACACTGTTTTTCACAGTGGCTGCACCAATTTTCTTTTTCACCAACAGGGCATGAGGGTTCCCTTTTCTCTATCTCCTCACCAACACTTATTACTTCTTGTCTTTTTAATTTTAGCCATTCTGGCAGCTATAAGGCAATATCTCATTGTGGTTTCATTTGCTTTTCCCTAAGGATGAATGATGTTGAGCATCTTCTCATGTGTCTGTTGGCCATCTGGATGTCTTCTTTGGGAAAGTATCTATTCAAGTCCTTTGATCAGTTTTTAATCAGATTGTTCACTTTTTTGTTTTGTTTTTGTTTTTGATTTGGTGTTGAGTATCCGTTCTTTATGTAGTTTGGATACTAACCCTTTGTCAAGTATGTCATTTGCAAATCTCTTCTCTCATTCAGCACATAGTCTTCTAGTTTTGTTGGTTGATCCCTTTGCCACGCAGAAGCTTTTTGTCTTGATGTAGTCCTGGTAGTTTCTTCTTGCTTTGTCTCCCTTGTGTCAGGAGGTGTATGTAGAAAAACACTGCTGCGGTGGACGTCAGAGACATTCTGTGTTCTCTTCCAGGACGTTTACGGTTCAGGTTTCACATCTACATCTTTGTTCCACTTTGAGCTTATTTTCTGGATGGGGTTTGAAAGTGATCGAGTCTCATTATTCTGCGTGTGGCTGTCCGGTTTTCCCAGCACCATTTATTGAAGAGTCTGTCATTTTCCCGCTGTATGTTATTGTCTCCTTTGTCAGGATGGATTGACTGTATAAGTGTGGGTTTATTTGGGGGCTCTCTGTTATGTTCCTCCTATCTAGTTGTCTGTTTTTGTTCCAGTGCCATACTGTTTGGATTCCTACAGCTTCGCTGTCTAGCTTGACACCTGGAATTGTGAAACCCCCATTTTTGTTCTTCTTTCTCAGGAAAGCGTCAGCTCTTTCGGGTCTTTTGTTGTCCCATAAAATATTCATATTATTTGTTCTAGTTCTGTGGACAATTATGTCAGTCCATGAAATTTTTAAAAAAATCACATTATATAGAGAAATCCTGTCTTAAAGTAAATCTTTTTAAGAGAGAATATTAGCTGAACCACATGAAATTGCTATTTGTGCAAGTCAAAAACGATCAAATATCAGCAATTTCACATGGTGCCATTGCATATTTTTCTCAGATGAGCAATGTTTCAGTTGGAGGTTATATTCCTTTAAGAATAATCGGTGTCAAATAAATGGTGTGTCCGTGATTAATATGATGCCCTAAATGCAAAGCAGCAATAATCATTGATGCCTACGCTAATTCTAAACGGTCAAATTACGCTCCGTGTCATCGCATTTTAGAGCTGAAAAAGGCCTAAGAGATCATTAGTCTAACATCATTTTTAAGATATGGAAATTGAGTCTCGGAGAGGCTAATCACAAGCCCAGGACTGGGTCTCCTGTTTCTTGATTTCCAAGCCTGTACTTTGCCCCGTCCACATGCCTCCCTCCCTCCCACAGTAGGCATACTGAGCGGCTCCTGTGAACAAGGGCCCCACTGTTCCGTCAGATTTGCATATAAAAAGATAAGAAATCACAGTTCTGCTGTAGCATAAATAAGACCTAAATGAAAATATTAGCTATTAAAATATTAAACAAGTACTGATATGTTGCTCCCCTCTTTACATGTTAGGACCTACCCATTTCACATCGGGTTTAGATGACACCCCTCAGTCTGACCTCTAAAGGGGGTAGCTGCTTGCCCTCCCTGGGTCTGCCATCCATGGCCCTGAAGCCACCTGGCTCCACCCACCCCATCACCAAACAAACGAGGGAAAGCCCCTCTTGGCACCCACCATCTACTTCAAGAGTGGGCGCGCCATCACACAGGCTGCAGGTGTGACGGGTGTGTGGGACTGGGGAGGAGGGTGTGGTCCCCCCCCTTCAGGAAATGTTATATTTGTTGAATCGAAATCTGGGCACCACGATCTCATTCTCGCATCTTCGGGGATCACCCCATATTAGGAGCGCCCCACTTCCAGCCGAATGGCTTGTCCCCTTGGCTGTTGAGGGACAGACCTCTTCCCAAGAGGGGCATGGGAGTCACTGGGCTCTCTTTAAGCCAGGCTCTTGCGGAATTGTCTGGTTCTTTGTGTGATGACGTAGCCTGTCACCTCAGCGAGCCCACGGCAGCCCAGAGCTCGAGAAACCCTTCGAGTCAAGTCATAGGACGGGGCCAGGCACCCCAAACCTGAGGCTGAGATCCTGGAAGTCAGGATGGCATCAGGCTCAGGGGGCTCGGCTTTCTAGGCACAGAGCTGTGAGAGGTCTGTGTCCGGCCAGAGACCACGCAAGAAGAACCCCTCACTCCTTTGCGGCCTCCCCGAGGCCCACACCGCTCTGAGTTTCCACTGATCAGAGCACTCGGGCTTTTTTTACTATCACCCTTGTGACCGGGAGGGTCTTCTGGACGGTGAGATGTGTCTGGTATTGCCGCGTCCCCGAGCCTCATCACACGAAGGCCTCCGGTGAACGTGTGTGGAATGAATGGATGAATGAATGAACGTGTGCGTTCTCGCCGGGGCTACATCTGGTGAATGGGCAGCCGACCCCGGTAACGTGGACTGAGCGGTGCCATCTGCCACCGATTTGTGGAATTCTGTCATTAAACACCGAGTGGGTGGGATGAGAGGGTTATTTGATGCCGGCATGTGCTCAGAGCTGTGGGTCCCGACGGGGGTGGTGGGGGGCAGACCCCTGAAGTCATCACCCCCCGTTAGCAGCTTCCCTATCAGATCACTCCCTCCTCTGGAACCCAGGCCTCCTGGAGGGGCAGGGAGGAGCTCGGGGCTGGGATCCCTGGAAGGAGGGGCTGCCTGAGCGCGGAAGCGGAGGAACCTGGAGGAGAGGGGTCTCCAGCAAACCTCTCCGCCTTCCCAGGAGGGGCCTCCGGGGCCCCCGAAGGACAGGGGCTCATGATGGGACTTGCGTGCACCTGCTTGTCCACTTCTTCTCGAAGAAATTCCCCACAAACTGTCCCAAGGTGCCCGGGGTACAGAACTCTCGAGACATGGTGAGAAGCCCAGAATGTGGAAGGCTCGGCTTTGCCAACCCCCAGCTCCTTCGCTGGCCGGTCCAGCCACCAGTTGCCTCTCCCGCCTCTCGGCTTCCTCGTGGCTCACGTGAGGGGCAGTGATACGTGCTCCATGGTCTCCAGCGCGTCCTGAAGCTCCTCCAAGCTCACACGACAGAAACCACCTTCCAGCACTAGAGGTGCACGTGGGCACGTGTGTAGACCGCATCCCCGTGATCGGGCTATTTAAACATGAGGGGAATCATCCGCCTGGGGACAGAGTTTCTGAATAAATGTGACCCGTGAAAATCATTCTAAGAAAGAAATAAACTATGTTGGGACAACACCTAAGTTGAAGGGAGTCCCACGTCTGGAGATGAAGGGACAGTGCGCCCGGGTTTTCTCCAGGGAAAGATATAGAAGCATCAGACCTGGAGGGAGACACCCGAGCACGCTGGAGAGCCCACCCCAGGGCGGAACCTGTGTGGTCCCAGCCCCGTGTGAACACCTGAGCCCCTCGAGACTATACGGGGCTGGGGCTTAGATGTCCCTCGAGCCTGCCCGCACAGCGTCCGGGTGGCCCTCGGTGTGTCTTTGGCTGTGTGCTTGGACCTGAGTCAGAGACCCCCATGTCTGTCCTGGACAGGACCTGCGGCTGCCTTGCCAGCCCAGGGAGGACGCAGGGGTCCGTCATCGGCCGCTGGGGCAGAAGACGCGCGACTCACGCGCTCACGTTTGCTCCGCAGCCTGGCGTCTGTCGGTCTTACTCAGCTCATTCGACAAAGGCCGTCACGTGCAGCACGGATCGGCGGGAGTCGTGCAGGGGTTTCCCGTGGCCTGGGGAGGAGGCCCAAGTGTGTTCTGCTCTGTCCTCTACTCCCGCCTCAGAGGGGGACAAGCCAGCCACGTGGCTCCCCGTGTGTCCGTGTGTCTGTGTGTCCGTCTGCAGCTCAGGGATCCTCAGGGGCTGGGCTCAGTCCGCAGGTGCTGACAACTTTTCTCTACGTTCCTCGGGGCCCGTGCTGCCGAATGGGTGACGCCAGCCTGCTGCTCTGGGTCACTGTCCGGTGTCTCTGTAGAGGGGGTCCTGAACCCCAAAGGAGGCTCTGGGCCAGCCCGGTCCCCAGCCCCCCACGGCGGCGGGTGGAGCGAGCATCAATCACCCACGTGACTCGCTTTGCTGACTTTGTCTTGTCACCAACTCCGACGTGACAGCTTCTGAGACACAGACACACACACACGGGCTGGCAGGAGTGTTCTCTTTGTCCAAAGAACGTCCAGAACAGGGTTGGGAAGGACTGGGGTGCCCCCCTTCTGGATTCACACACATCTCTTATGTGTGCGCTGCTCCTTGGCGACATGAACGAGCGAGCCATGAGCCAAGGCACCAACCTGCACTTGCTGTCCTGCTTGCCGAGGTTAGTGGGACAGAAACAAGCAGGCGGGAGCGCCCATGACCACAGGTGGGAGGATGGGGAGGACGGGGAGGACGGGGGCACCTCCAGCGGCTCTGCTTCCGTTTGCGTGTCTGCTCGAGGCTTCGTTCACGGTCTGATTCTTTCTTTTCTCCCCTTCGTTGCGCCAACCTCGTCGTTGGGCGAGGACTTCCACGGGGCCTGCGGGTCACCGCGCACCTCCCTCCGCTCACAGCGGCCCCGGGGAGGAGGGCCGAGAAGACTCGGGTTTACGGGAAATAATGGCGAGGCCGCCGCGGACATCGGGAGACTGGGTAGCACAGAACTGTCCTGCCCTCCGTCTCTGTGCCCGGGGGTTTCCAGCACAGCTCAGGCTACTGTGCGGTCACTCTGGACATGTAAAGATTGGCCGGAATTCTAAGCTGAGGAAGAGACGCAGGAAAACCCTAGGCGGGGTCGTCCGGGAAGTGTAGGATGGGGAGGGAACGCGGGATGAAGGGCGACCGTCGTGCTTCCAGGGCCACCTTCCATCCGCCTGGCACGCATGCCCGGGGCCGCCTCCGGACCCCCTGAGCTGGCTGGGGCTGCCCCGCTTTTCTCCACTGCCCTATCTGCAAGGCTCTTGCAAGAGGGGACCCCACACTCTCCTTGGCAGTCGGCTCAGACCTACCACGCTAGGAAGTGCCTCCTCACGGCTCTCTGGGAATCTCCCAAATGGGGTTTCTCAAGGAGCAGGCCCCCTCCCGTGCCTGGGAAATCTGCGGGGCACCACCCCGGACACCTCGTCCTCTGACAGAGACCCGCGGGAATTGAGTTAAACCTTTGCAACCCCTATTAACAGGGCACTTGTGATTTTAATAGCTGGTGAAGGATAATTTCAGTAACGAGCTGTCAGCAGGCCGCGTGGGATGGTGTGGCATCCGGGCTAAGTTTGTGTAAAGCCGCGTATAGGAAAGAAGTTTCCCAGCACGTGGGAGCGGAGGGTACAAATATTAGTTTGCGTTGGTGGGAACCCTCCGTGAAGCTCAGGGCTGCAACCAGACCTCGGGGGGATGGACGGCGACATGGTGACCCCGGAGACCTCGTCCTCCCAGCGTGGGCTGGGAACTTCTTAGGCACGAAATAGCAACTTTTCTTAAGCTTTGACTTCCCAGGGCAATTGGGCCTCACGTGGGAGAGAACTGGGCGTGAGAGTAGACCGAGTCCTGTGCGCAACGTGTGCAAACTCCTTAGAAAGACGCATGTTGTACGGTCAAGAGTGTGACCAGCTTACACCCAGACCCTCCTCCCGCTGCCCCCGCAGTTCCCTCCCTGCCTGTCCCGCTGAGCCCGCCCTGCGTCCCGGTCCCCGCTCGCCATTACGGCGTGAGATGGACCCCCAAAATACCTTCAATTCTTATTGCACAACGCACTCTCTGTGGAAGGAGTGTGTGTGTGATGTTCGACGTGGGTGAGCGCTGGTCTGGCTCTGTTTCCTTCTCGGCTAATGGCGCGTTGCTGCCGTGGGCTCTTCCTTGTCCGTGTAATGCACTAGTGCGTGTCCATAGCCCCTTGTTCCAATTTCTCATCATCCCACCCCTGACCACACCTGCTGTCAGCAAGCACACTCACGGGTTACACCTGTGCCTTTCTGTTCATAGGTTTTCTTGAAAACCGTATCATTTTCTGTTGGAGTGTTTTTAATAAACGTAAATGGTATCATAGCACACATTTTATTCTGCTTCTCCTGTTATCTGCTTAGGAGTCTGTCTTTGGCGTTCATTCTGATAATGTCCACAAACCCCCATCGCTTCTAGCTGTCGGGAGGGCTCCACGGCGAGAGTTCCTTCCAGAATTGCTTTGCCGTTCTTCCGGGGTGGACGACCAGATTGCTTCCAACCTCCCTACCAAAAGGACACTCAGGGAGATATCCCTGTGCACAGTTAACTCCCTCGTGGTGTAGCCCTGGTGGAATGTGAGGGCATTTTCAGAAGCAGGTTTTTGGGTCGTGGAGTATGCATGTGCACGCACGAGTCAGGAGGGCTGAGTGTCCCCGCGGGGCGGTTCCAGCATCCACGCCACCAGAGCAGACCCGGGTGTCCACAAGGTCACTTGGTGAACTTGGAAGCTGGCTCCTCAGGTCAGCGGGGAAAGCACAAATTCCGCTGAGCCCTCGGTTCTGTTCCCCTTGATTTGTAGGTTTCTGCACTGATACCAATTACCATCCAGGATGGATTTGGGGTTTGCTTACTGTCAGGCAGAGAGAACACCCCTCTTCATGCTTCTTTCAGGCTGATTGACGATTTTTTGGACCTATATTCTTTCTTATAAAGTTTAGAGTTTCTTCGAAGGATCCAACTTGAATTTTGAGTGATACTACATTGAGTTCATGGAATAATTTGAGGCTAATTTAAAGCATTTAAAATGTTATCCTGTGCAAGCCGAGACTTATTCAAATCATTTATATCTTCACTCTTAAAATTTTTCATTTTGAAATTGTTTCCAAGTTACAAACCAGTTGCAAAGGGTACAAAAAAGTTTTCTCTCTGCTCATCCCTCAGCTTCCCCAGATGTGAACTTGTGTTACTTGACCCATTTCCTCACGCACTGGTCCTTTTTCTGGCCTAAGATCCAGCCCGGGACTTCACGTGGCGTTTCATCATCATGCCTCCTTGGTCTCCACCGTTCTAGGACACGTTCTTGATATTTCTTGCCTTTCATAAATTTAATACTGCTGGAAGATATACTGACTGAAGGAGGCATTACTGGACTGCTGGCTTGTAGAACGTCTCTCTGTTTGGGTTTTTGTGATGTTTCTTCCTGATTAAATTCGGGTGTCCTCATGGTCAAATGCAAGAGTACTGCGTAACTGTGGTTGAGACGCACAAAGCAGACCACCCAAAGATTGCATGGGACAAGCTTATACTAAAAAATGTTCCAGTGTTTGTCAGAAATTCGAGTTTTACTGGGCATTCTGTATTTCTATTTGTCAACCCTGGAAAGCATGCACATAAGTGATTCTGTGCCCTACTCGGGGCATCGGAACAAAGGGCACATGATTTTCATAACTCTCTTCAGCTTTGGTAACATGTTTAAGGTGGTGCCTGTCAGGTTTCTCTGCAGCAAAGTTACTATTTTTCTTTTTAATTAATGAGCATATGATGGAGAGATACTTTGAGGCTGTGCAAATATCCTATTTTCACCGCACTCTCACCCACTAATTTTAGCATCTACTGATGATTTTTTTTTTTTTTTTTTGCCTGCAAGAATTGCGATTGGGGTGTTTGCAAAACAGGATTTTCAATGTCCATCACTCCCTCTATGTGAGTTGGGATCCTACTGTAAGGAAAAGCTGTACATTCTTCCCCCGTTGATTTATTTATTCAATTTTTTTTATATCGGCATGAACTTACAGACATTCGTCTGGTTGTACGGATAATAACCTATTACAACCATTATTGATTGCGTTGCTCAGCTCGCTCCAGATCTGACCATACAAGCTGACACCTGTGTCCTCTGGATGTGCCTCCTTATCCCGCAGGCAGTTCCTTCTTCACAGCACAGCGGGCTCCGGCCCCCCTGGTGCTCTCCATGCCCCAGCCCTGGTGTTCGCCTTGTTCTTCAAGAAACTCCTGTTCTTTTCATGAGAGAACGCTGTTTAGAAGCCAAATCTTGGTGCTAGGGGTAAGGCATCTATACATATTTCTAAATTTGTGTTCTTCTTATAAATCTTATTTTCTAGTTGGACGCTTCAGGTATAGAGAAATGCTTCTTTGTTTTGTAAGATGATCTTATATTTAACAACCTAATTAAAGCTTCTAATTTATTTTAATATCGACTATATTTTCACTTTTAGTTAATCACATCAAATGCAAATAATGAGGTCTTATCTCTTTCCTTTCAATTTAACTTGTTTTAATTTTCTTTCCTTATACCGTTGGCTAAGGCTGTTATGACTATGTTAAAATATAGCTATGATAGTGAATATTCTTGTTTCCACCCCCAAAACTTAAAGAGAATGCATTTAAAGTTGTTTTTTTATGTATATTTGCCTTAGATTTTTGACATGTAAACTTTGCCTTAAGGAAATCTTCTACGATCTTGTATGCTGAGAGATTTTGTATTCAGTCATCAAATACTTTTTTATGTCATTGACTTGGTGAGATAATCATATAACTTTTCCCTTTTAAACAATTAGTGGAAAAGAGGCATTAATTACTTTTCTGATATTCAATTCTCCTTGAACTTCTGAAATGAACCCTTCTTGGTCATGATTTATGATGTTTAAATATAATGTCGGAATCTTTTGACTAAAATTTTATTAAGGATTTTTGAAACTTTATTTTCTTTCCTTATATTACCTTTATTTGATTTTAGAATCAAAATGATACAAGCTTCGTAAAAATGTGCTGAGCAACTTTTTATTCATTCTAGTATTTTATTTTAAAGAATTGTATAGGAAGACTTAACTATTTCTTAAAAGTTTTCCATACCACTAAAAATGTATTAGAATTAATAAACAAGTTCAGCAAGTTTATAGGATACAAAATTAATACAAAAAAATCATTGTATTTCTATAATATTTAAGCAATAAGCAATCTGAAAGTGAAATTAAAATTTCCACTTAGAAAAGCGTCAACAAGGATGAAATACTTAAGAATAAATTTAACAGTGGAAGTGTCATTTCATTTATACTGAAAACTACAAAACACTGTTGAAAAAAAGATCGAAGAAGACCAAAATAAATGGAAGGCTATTCTGTGTCCATGGATAGGAACATATGATGTTAAAATGAAAATATGCCCTACATTTATGTACAATTCAATGCGATCACTATGAAATTCTACCTGACTTTTTAAAGGAACTGATAAGCTGAACTTAAAATTCAAAGGGAAATGGAGGGGACTTCAAATCACAGAAACAATCTTGGTAAAGAACAAATTCAGAGGGTTCAAATTCCCTGGTAATCAAAACAGCATGGTACCTGAGTCAATGGAACAGAACTGAATTAAAAAAAATAAAATCCCTTTTTTATGGCCCATTGATGAAAGTGTGAAGGCAATTCAATGGGGAAAGAATCATCTTTTCAACAAATGGTGTTGGCTTCTTTGGATACCCACATGCAAAAGAATAAAATTAGACCCCTACCTCACACCATACAGAAAAATCAATTCAAGGTGGACCATAGAACTAAATGTAAGAGCTAAAACTATAAAACTCTTCAAAGAAAATATGGCAATAAATCTTTGTGATGTTGGGTTAAGCAATGATTTCTTAGCTATAATATGAAAATCATAAGTGATCAAAGAGAGACTGAAAAGTTGGATGTCATCAATAGTATTAGCTTTTGTGCTTCAAAGGAGATTGTCATTAAAATGAAAGACAACACATGGGCTGGGAGAAAATATTGGTAAATCATATAACTGATAAGAGGATTGTGTCCAAAATATATAACAACACTGACAACTCAAAAATTAAAAGACAACCCAATTTAAAAATGAGCAAAGGGCGTGAATAGTCATTTCTGTGAAAAAGACATATAAATGACCAATACACACAACAAAAGAAGCTGAACATTATTAGTCACCAGACAAATGCAAATAAAAAACATAATGAAATAGTACTTGACATCCACCAAAGTGGGTGTCATCAAAAAGACAGACAATAGCAGGTGTTGATGTGGAGAAACTGGAACACACATACATTGTTGGTGGGAATACAAAACGGTGGAACCACTTCAAGAAACAGTTTGTTAGTTTCTAATAATGTAAAATATAGGGTTTTCATATGACCCAGCAATTGTACTCCTAAGTATATATCCAAGAGAAATGAACCATATGTCCACACAAAAATTCGTACGCAAACATTCATAGCAGCATCATTCATAATAGCCCCAAAGTGAAAACAACCCGATTTCCGTCAATTAATGAATGGATAAACAAAATGTGGTCTAGCCATAAGATGCAACATTATTTGGCAGCAATAAAAAAATGAATTGCTGATATATGTTACAATGTAGACAAATATTAAACACATCACTCAGAGTAAAAGAAGTGGTCTCAAAAGACCAAGTATCGTAGACCATTTAAATGTCCAGAAATGTCCAGAAAAAGCAAATCAATGGAGACAAAAAGTAGATTATTGTTTGTTCAGGGCTCAGGGTGGGGAGATAAGGTTGGGGAGGGAAGTGTGAAGTGACTGCTAATGGCTTCTTCTAGGGAGCTGAAAATGTTCTACAAGTAGAATATGTTACGTAACTCTGTTACATAACTCTGTAAAGACACTAATGCGATCGAATGGTGCACTTTATTTATTTATTTTTATTTTATTTTTTATAAGGAGACAGAGAAAGAGCAGGGGAGGGACAGAGGGAGAGGGAGAGAGGATCTAAGGCAACTCCACAACCACAGGGAGGCCCATGTAGGGCTTGATCTTGTGACCCTAAGATCATGACCTGAACTGAACCCAAGAATCAGATGCTTAACTGACTGAGCCACCCAGGCGCTCCAGTAATTTCTATGTTTTATCTCAATATTGTAGTGAAACAAAACCTGAATGACATTGATCCATGTTTGGCCTATTTTTGTAAATGTTACGTGATGGCTCAAGCTGATTGAAGACTTTGTTTGGGTCTTGGACAGCTATGCTTAGATTTTATCTTTTTGTTCTGTCCCTTTTGGGAAAAGATGTGCTAAAGTCTCGTTGAGGATTGTTGACTTAGCCACTGCTTCCTGAGGTCCTGGCACTTGCCCCTTGCATGGGCTGAGGCCGTATTTACATTTACTATGGATTTAGCCTCTGGTTCTCTCTGGGGTTTTACCGGCAGGTAACGCCGTCCTTCAGATCCTGACAGTATTTTTGGCCTTATACATTCTATTTTGTCAGAAATTCCGATTACTACACAACTTCCCTTCAGTTCATATTTGCTTAGTATGAGATTTTAACCCTTCTATTTTCATTTCTCTGTCTTTTTGTTCTCAGTGTTTTCCTCTGATGTTATTTTTAACCCCAGATCTGTCTCTCAGTTGGTGGATTTAACCTATTTTCATTTATCGTAATTACTCACAGGAAAAAGCTCACTTCTCATATCTTATATTTTTAATTTGCTGAATTCCTCCTTTTAGTTTTTGTTTCTGCTTTCCACCGTATGGGCCTGATTTTCTTCTGCCGGCTTGAGCCTGGGCATTTTTGTTTTGACAATGTCTTCACCTCAAGACAAGTTCTCATGTGCGTCGATCTTTACTGACTTCCTTTTTTTTTTTTTTAAGATTTTATTCATTTATTTGAGAGAGAGAGAGAAAACGCAGTCAGTGGGGAGGGTCAGAGGGAGAGAGAGAGAGACGCAGACTCTCTGCTGAGCAGGGAGCCCAAGGCAGGACTCCAGCCGAGGACCCCGAGATCGTGACCTGAGCCAAAGGCAGACCCTTACCCACCTGAGCCCCCCAGGTGTTCCCATTGGTCCTCACTGACTTCTTAAGCTTATCAGTGTCTGTGTCTTTCTCCTCACAAGGAAGGAAGTTGCCACACTTCCATATCCCGTGGCGTTTCCCCCACACCTTCGATGTTGATACTGCCCACAGGTTAGATTCTGGGTTCTCCCCAGGAACAAACGTCACCAACATATGTGGCTCCTTCGAATTCCCCGTCTTTTACAGTGATGTCTAGGGGTCTAGCTCTCTTAGGTTTAGGATTTTCCCCCAAGTGTTTTCTCACAAAAAGTGGGTCTTTGTGTGGAAACCCTCTGAGAGTACTTGGGGATTGCCTGGCATGTCTTCACATGTGAATGGTAGCTTTTCTAGAAATAATATTCTAGGTTCAAATCTGTTTTTCTTTAATTATTTAAAAGTATTGCTCCACTGTTCTCTCGCGGTCAGTGCTGCCGTTGGCAAGTCCAGTGACAGTCGGGTCCTGTTCTCAGTAGGTGAACTGCTCATTACGGACGGAAGCTTTCGGAGTGTTCGCTTTGTGTTTGGTGGTCTTAAATTTCATTGCATTGTGTCCATATGTGCCGTTTTTCCTTATTTTTCCCATCTTTTTAAAAAATTCTTTGATTTTTTTTTTCTTTCTTTCTCTCCAGGAAATATACCTGCATTATTTTTCCAAACATTCATTCTGCTCTGGTTTTATTGGTCCCTCCCGGGATTTCTATTGCGCAGATATTGGTGTTTTTACCATCATTCCTCTATGCTTTTCTTTGATATTTCCTATCTCTCCAGCCCTTCCTGTAGGTTTCTGAGAAAATGCCTTAGTCTTATATTTTCACTCACTAATTCACTCTTCAGCTCTGTCTTGTTATTTACCTTCGTTATTATGCCCACGTGCTTTTATAGTTTGTGGTTTATCAAATTCTTCACTACAGCTCTCAGTTACAATAATAGTATAAAATGTAAGAAAAGAATAAACTCTGAAGGTAGTTTCCTAGTTAAATGGAAACTTGGTATTTTAAACGTTTTGAAGTCAGAAATTAAGACAAAGGAAAAGCCATGAAATCTGGGTTATACGGGCTTTGGGAAAAGTTGGATGACATCGCAACACTGCGTTTGTTGGGACTTGCTTCACCAGGAACCGGGTCGGTGAGCACCTCGATCTCGGACTTCCAGCCTCCGGAACTGTGAGACGACAAGTCTGTTTCTCAGGCCACCCCTTCCATGGTCTCAGCTACGGCCGTCAGAGCCCGTCAGAGCCCGCCCTGTGTGCTGGTCATTGTCCCGCTGGGCACCAGCTCCCACCTGCCACATGGACCCCCGTCCCCTGAGCCAAGCTCTGTGAAGCAGCCATTCAGATCCTGTCCTGTGGGGAGCGGTGGGCAGTGCCAACCCGAAACAGGAGAGGTGTGCTCTGGAGTCAGGCAGGTATGTGGACTTGGCAGCTGCCCCGAGAAGCAGCGATGCCTCCTCCGCACTTGCACCGGCCAGACACGCCTCTCAGAGGGAGTCCTCTGGTGTCCGTGACACAGCTGAATAGTCTCACCCGAACCTGCTTCATTTTGCAGGAAAAGCCCAGTTATCCTCGTGTGTGAGTGAGAAGCCCACTCAGGGCTGACAGTGTCAGAGCGCCCCAGGACGTGCCACCTGCTTTCAGGAGTCTTCGTGGTCGCCGGGCGCAGCCAAGCCCAGCGCTCGTATGCACGCTTCCCTTGTAAATGACAGACAACTATGGAAAATTAGTTACTTTATGGCCATGAAGCGTCACATGAATATTTTCCCCAGAATATTTCCCAAAAATCTTTAGGAAATGGGAACGTATGAGTCGGCTTTCAGGATGGACATAACTGAGGCGACGCTTCCCGGAGCTTAGTTTTCTGCCACGATCGTGGGATTTCGTGTCTGGATCCTGAGGTTCACCTGATCTCAGGTGAATCATTTAACCTGCTTGAACCTTAGCTGCTTCCTCTGCAAAATGAGAAAATGACTGTCACCTGCTGTCTAAAACGTGACTCTTGGAACAGCCGGTGTGAAAATGCAGGTGCCGCGCTCAGCGAAGCAAGCTCTGGGGAAGCACCAGGCCACCCTCGCCCCGACCCTCCTTGGGCACTTCCAGCCGCTCGCTGGCCGTTCCACACCCGGGAGGGTCCACTGAGCCCCTCTTGCTGTCTGTTGTCCTTGACTCTCTCTTCAAGGTGGAACCATTTGTGGCAGCTGATTTCTCGAATAATGAGAAAACAATTCATCATGAATATGTAGTTACCGCACAGTTTGGAGAAGACCGTTCCGGGAGTAGCTGAATCTGGTGAGACCTGGGCCAGCATTTTATCTGTGCCTCCTCCTTTCTCTGTTATTTTGGGAAAACACTGGCTTCCACGAGCCTCCATGTCTGCATCCATGAAGCCGACACCGTCATACCTGTTCGGCGCTTCCTGTGGAGCGTGTGGGAGATTATTTGGGGGCGACCTCCGAGCGGGATCTGTAGGGTGTCTGGCTTCCAGCCAGGGCTGGGGCTGTGATCTTGGTATTCCCTGCTCCTCAGAGCCGCGTGTGTGCACAGGTGTCTCCTCTTGCCCTCCTAGACGTTGGCCACCAAGGAGGGCTTGGCCTTCCAAGGGCTGGAACATCGCCTCTAACTTTTCTAAAGCTTTTTCAACGGTAGGAAGCCGAAGACAGGTTGGCTGGAAAGAGCTCAATTTCACTAAACTGGGAGGCTGGAAAAAACCAATTTGCTGATTCACTGTGTTTGCTGAATAGACAGACTTTCGGTGTTTTGGGCTAAAGATTTATTTCATCTCTTATCACGTAATTAAAGAAGGCACGTTTGCCGTCAGTTCGTGTCTGTTCCACATTGTCCCTCTGTCTTTCCACTCCTTCTGGGAGAGTCCCTTTCTTGGGGGACAACGGTGCACAGGCAACATTTCAGAGCTGTTTTAGGCTTTGAGTTTGACTTGGGGACATTTGCGGCCAGGACTTGGGTTTCAGAGAGCAGTGGAGAGGCAGCGTCCAGTCCCTGGGCCGGTCTTGCTCAGGGTATTTGCATCTTGCCGCCCACTTTGTAGCCCCGGCCCCGATGTCAGGACGGTCCCAACTTCGGTTGAGATTTCCTTGTGCCCTTTAGCGGCTGGATAGACTTTGCAGGGGCATGCAGAGCTCCCACGCGTGGGCTGCCAGAAACCTACAAACCCCTGCCTGTCGCGCGGCTGCACCAGGATGACAATGAACCCTCTCACCGTGGACTTGCTTTGCTCGTTAATACGTTGATGTACGGCTTGTTTTTCTGTGGCTCAGTGTGACATTCGTACCTACAAAAAGGCAAGTGTGTGAGAATGCTTTTGGAGCAAAATCCATTTTTGCAAAGGTAATGATGTTCTAAAATTGGAAAAAGTGCAACTCAAGCAAAAAGGAATGAAATAAACCCTAAAAGGACTGAATTCTTTTTCTTTCTAGATCTTCTGAGCAGTAAAGTTTTTTCAAATCTGCTATCAGATTGCTTCCATTATTTAAAATATTTTTAACACAGGAAAACGTTAATAAGTATCATATTTTATATTTCGCAATGTTATCCGACCGTCTTCCGCTGTTCCAGATGTTGGCTCCGCTGTGAAACTGGCTTATGGTTTAAAATGGATCCTACATAAGGATTCATTCCAAAGCCCGGAGAAAATGCACAGGCCCAGCGAGGGCCTTGTATGTTGCCACAGGAACACTCTGCAAACATGCACCGGGTTTGAACACCGCAGAATTCACAGGGAATAATTCACAGATTCTAACTGCGAATAAGAGGGAGACAGAGACTTTTACATGTCATGTTGATATTTGTATAAGCGCGGAATTGGGGGGTAGAGCAACTACAAGAAAACACTCCAGGGCTGTTCTACCTTGTGCCAGGCCCACCTAAGCAGGCAGGAGGAAGAGTCCAGAAGGACTGGCTGGGCTCCTCACTCCGTGTGCCTTGAAGAATGTATGTCTACAAGAAAACGCCAGGAAGAGAAATCTGCTGTTCTTTCCAGGTGCAAACGGATTTCTGAACGAGCGCCAGCCAGTGCGCCCTGGCCTTCCTTCACTCCCTGCCTCTCAGGGAGGAGGAGAGGGGGTTTTTGACATCAGTCGTTTCTAAACACCAGCAAGGAAGGCAGGAGAATGTTCTCCTGGGAGGGCCGTAGGGGCCGCTGAAAGGGCCAGGGGCCCGGGAGCGTTCAAGTTTGGGCCTGCCTGTAATTGGCCAGCTGGTGTGGCCTGGAAGCCCACGTCTGCCGGGTCTACAGGGAGAACCCGAAAGGGGTCACATTCGCAGCGCGACAACGTGGCACCTGCAGACCGGGGCCGGGCTCTAACGAGTGTCTCTTGGCAGAGAGGGACTTGGACCTTCCCCTGGGCCCCCGGGGAGCCTCATTTAGGAGTCTTCTCTGCCCCCCTCTGGCTTCCTGGTTGACCCTGATGTCCAGGGGCCCCTCATCGCTCTCCATTCTCTGAACCAATATAAACCTGTCGCTCGTGACAAGCAACGCACACATTTAAAATAACCACAGAGTAGTTTCCGAAAAGGCCGAGACTCTAAAACAAAAACTGAAGGTGTGCTGCTCGTTTGTGCGAGGTAATGGCCCAGGGTGGAGGACATCACAGGGCTCTGATGGCCCTTGGGCGGGGACACCTTACCTTCCCCAGGGACATTAACGTTTGGTACCCACATCGCTCTAAACAGCGGCTCGTGCGCTCGTAAGCAGAGGCGCAGAGTGAGTCGGAAAGTGGGAAGAGAACGAGGAGCCTCGACTCCTTGCATCCGGGGCTGACGCCCGCGGGGGATATGATTAGCTCGTTCGAGCCATTCTTCGAGCTTTCAGAGAAGCGAAGCCCCATACCAGGGAACAAACAGGCACTGGGTTTGGTGCCGGTACGAGGAGTTTTTTGGGAGGAGACCATGTCCATGGGAGCAGAGTGGGGAGGGGAACATGCCCTTACGCCATCTGAGGCCCTCCGAGTCTTGCCGGGCACACAGATTCTTGGGCTTTGATTTTAGGTCTTATGTCATGGCTAAGAGCAGGGAGTGTGTCATTTCTGGTCACACAGAAGTCCGAGGTCAGCACTGGGATGAGATGGATAGAAAGGAGGGAGCGATGTGCGTATGCAGTGCTCTGGGGCAGCCCACCCCAGCTTGTGTCTCGGATGGCTCTACAACAAGGGGACGGGGGTTGATGAGGTAGGTGGGAGGGGCTGAGCAAAAGGAAGGTAAAGCTGTACCTCTTGCTTTGTAGGCTAGATTAGCCCTGAGCTTCTAGTTAGAGGCCTTCAGTGAATATGCTGGGAAAAACTGGGGTTCCGGGAGTCAAGAAAAAGGCCCATGGAGGAAAGCTTATATTTCTGGTGGAAAGACCTGGATTAGGAGCTGGAACATTCAACTTCATTTCACCCCAAGGAAGGCATGCATCCCCGAGTCACTGTTTGCTGATCTGCAAAGGGAAATCATAGCAACACCAGCCCACTCGTGAGAGTAAAATGAAACAGTAGACGGGGAAACTATGAAATACCCCCCCATACATGGCTGTTGATAAGGCATTATCATTCACAATTGGCTTCGATTGGTTTTACTGTGAACGTGATTACGTATTTTAAGCAACTAGTACTGGATAATAAGCTAAAAGGGATTTTTAAATGTCCTTTTGTTGTTTAAAATAACGTGCATATTTTGAGTGCTCTTAAAAAATAAGTAGAAATCATACACATTTTTATTTGGACTTTTTTAAGGAGACAATTATGTCACTCAAAAACGAAGACACGAACATCAAAATCAAAGACATTAAGGAAAAAAACCACAGACGGATAGTTTTTATAAACATGGTGCAGAAATCCTCAAAAGAATTTTAGTAAATCAAATGCATATACAATGCATACAATTATACACCACAACCAAGTGCAATTTATCCCAGGTGTTCAGTCTCAATGTTTGAAAATCAATAAATGCAATCTATCATATCAATAGGCTAGAGAAGAAAAATCACATGATCATATCAATAGATGCAGAGAAGGCATCTGACAGAATCTAAAACTCATTCATGATAAAAATTTTCAACAAACCAGGAATAGAGGAACATTTCCTCTAATTAATCAAGGAAATCTACCAAAAACCCCCCTACAGTTAATATCACTTAATTGTGAGAAACTCAAATCTTTCTTGCTAAGGTCAAGGAAAATATTGAAAACAAATGGAATTTGAAATTAAAAACATATTCCCATTTACATTAGCATCCCTCCAGAATGAAATATTTAGATATAAACCTAACAAAATATGTAAAGGAAAACTACAAAACACTGATGGAAGGTACCAAAGAAGAACTAAATAGATGGAGAGATAACCCATGTTCATGGATAGGGAGACTCAACACTGTCAATGTTGTTTCTTCCTAATTTGATGCATAGATTCAATATGATCTCAGTTAAAATCCCAGCAGGTTATTTTGTGGATATTGACAAGCTGATTCTAAAGTTCATATGGAAAAACAAAAGACCCAGAAGAGCCAACACAACATTGAAAGAGAAGAACCAAATCAGATAAATGACACTACCCAACTTCAAGAAATTACTAAAAGCGATTGGAATCAAGACAGTGTGGTGTTGGCAATGGAGAAGATAAAAAGATCAACAGAACAGAATAGAGAGTCCAGCCATAGACCTTCATAAATACAATCATGTGATCTTTGAGAAAAGAGCAAAGGCAATACAATGGAGCAAAGATAATCTTTTCAACAAATGAGGCAAGATATCCATATGCGAAAATGATTCTAGATAGACACAGACCTTATACCCCTTCACAGAAGTTAACTCAAAATGGACTATAATCTAACTGCAAAATGCATAAAACTCCTAGAATATAAGAGAGAATATCTGCATGACCTTGGGTTTGGAGATGAATTTTTAGATTCAACACCATAGACACAATCCATTAAAAAATTGATAAGTTGGAGCTCATTAAAAAGAAAAACTTCTGTTCTGTGAAAGGCAATGTCAGGAGATTTAGAAGGCAAGCCTGGGAGAAAATATTTTCAAAAGACACATCTGTTAAAAGACTGTTATCCAGAAGTATACAGAACTTTAAATCTCACCAATAATAAAACAAACAACCTAATTGGAATATAAGCAAAAGATCTGAACAGACAAGTCACCAAAGAAGATACACAGATGGCAAGTAAGCATAGGAAAAATTGTTTAACATCACAAGTCCTTGGAAATGCAAATTAAAGGCATAGTGAGATATCACCACACACCTATTAGAAGGGCCAAAATCCAGAACACTGACAATGCTGGCGGGGATAAGAGGCAACAGAATTTCTCATTCTTTGCTGGTGGGAATGCAGAATGGTGTAGCCATTTTGGAAGACAGTTGGTGGTTTCTTATGAAACCAAACATATTCTTACCATGAGATCCGGTAATTATGATCCTTGGTATTGACCCACAGGATCTGAAAACTTACGTCCACACAAAAACCTTCGCATAGATATTTATAGCTGCTTTATTCATAATTGCCCAAACTTGGAAGCAACCAAGACGCCCTTCAGCAGGTGAATGGATAAACTGTAGTCCATCCAGACAATGGACTGTAACCAAAGCTAAAAAGAAATGAGCTCTCCAGCCATGAGAAGACATGAAGGAAACTTAAGTGCTTGTCACTCAGGGAAAGAAACCAATCTGAAAAGCCCACATACTGTAGGATTCCAACTATAGGATATTCTGGAAAAGGGAACACTATGGAGACAAAATGATGAGTCGTTACCAAGGATTGGGTTGGGGGAGGGATGAACAGGCAGAGCACAGGGGATTTTTAGGGCACTGAAACTACTCTGCGTGCTGTCATCATGGTGGACACATGACATTACACATTTGGACAACTCATCAAATGCACAAGACCAAGAGTGACCCTCATGTAAACTGTGGGTGACTATGATGTGTCAGCATGGATTCACCAGTTGTAACCAGTGCAGGGCTCTGGTGGGGATCCTGGTAATGGGCAGGCCATCACGTGTCGGGGGAGGGGGTCTATGGGAAATCTCTGTACCTTTTATTTAATTCTGCTATGAACCCAAAAATAAAGTTCTTAAAAATAAAGTACTTCAGGAAGTAACAAAGTTAAAAAAAATCATGTTGCAAAATTACATTTGTACTGTGATAACCCACCCATGTACATACACACACACACACGCACACACACAATGTAACAGGACACATCAAAATGTGTGTAGAAACATAAACACATCCGCAGATAGCTAGAGAGGGTACCTTTGGGGAGCAGGAAGGAGAGCAGGCAAAGGAACTTTATCTGGAGTTTTCTATTTTTTTAAAAAAAGAGAATGTATTTATATCTTCCGTAATTTACCAGTGATTAGGAATATAAGAATAAGTGAGCTATTGCTTACCAGAACCCCTGGAAAAACACAAAGCCCTGTACCAGGGTGCCCGCTATCAGCGTCTGGCTATAGGGCTGACACAGCACACATTTCTCATAAACGATGCAGCGAGCAAGAACCAGGGGAGGGCACAAGGAGGTGGCGAAGCTCCATCATCTCGGCAGCACACACTGGTTCCGCGGCAGAAGCAACCCCAGCACTCGGAGCTAGAAGGCAGGAACCTTGATGGGTGTGGGTCAAGGTCATTTAGAGCGCCAAGGGCAAACATGTCAGGCATCCGAGCTTCTTAGAGTAGAGAATGGGAACAGCCGCTTGCCTTCTGCTCTGTTCCGGGGTTGCTGGAAACAAGGACTGCCACCTCATATCACGTCCTCGTCCGAAAATCAGAAAGACGGTACTCAAGAGAGCGACCCGGGACACGGAGCCCTTTCTCTTTCTGGACCCCTACTGTTAACAGAGAGCTTCCGTGTCTGTTTTGTGAGGTCGCTCCAGGAGGGTTTTTAAAGAGGCGGGGCAGGGCATCTGGCTGGAAGGCTGTCTGTTTAGCTTGAGGGCCAAGATTTTCTTTCCAGAAACTTCATACATAACTGAAATGTTTCAGGCATCGAATTGCTGGTGTGTCCTCAGTTTCCCCGCTTTGAGCTGCTCATGTTCGTACTCTTGGCACAGAGCTCTCTGTGAATCCAAGAAAGCTCCCAGGCCTTGACTCAAAGCGGCTCATCTCCCATCCTGCCCACGCCTGTCGCTACCACGTTTGCGGTGCCACGTGGGCCGCTCTCTCCCGTACCCACCGTCCCACCCGGCCGTCCTCTGACTTGCTTCTGGAACAAGCTGCTACCTTGGAACATGGAACCCCTTCCAGCCCCGTAGTTCCGCCCTACGGAGCTCCGTGGCACTAAAGCCCTAGGGTCCAAGCTGACCCCCGCCCGGGGCCCCCGCTGACCCGCCAGTGCTCAAATGGGCACCTGCTGCCTTTCCTCCCAGGAGGGTTTCGGCCCAAGTCCTGTTCTAACATCCCGCAGGCCTGAAGACTTTGAGCCGAAGTCCTGGCGGGCGTGCAGGCTCCCGCGGACCCCACTGCTTGCACGGGAAGCCCCCGGAGCAGGTGCAGTCAGGGCGGGCCTGGGCCTGTCCCGGTCCTGCCCTGGGAGGGAAGGGCGAGTGGCAGGGGGGAGAGCACCACGGAAGGGGTTCCAGGGTCGGAGCTAAAGCTTAAACGGGCACCGCATTCCTAAGAGAGGCCGTAGTTCGACTTAATTTAACTAAGGTGTAAGTGACTGATACCGGGTTCTGTACTCATCCCCGCGCACCCGGTATAGAGCTTTCCCTGTTCCTTGCGGAGGGAGGTCAGACCATTCCTAGGGATGGGTCCTCTCGGGGGAGTTGGTTTAATCCTCGGAGGAGCTGAAGGTGGGGGCTGAGGTGGGGACGGCCGCCTCTCAGCAGCAGCGACCTCCCAGGCCGGGTCCTGTGGTGCCGGCCGTGTGGGAGGCAGCCGTCTGTCTGTCCTTCCCGCTGCAGGGGGAGGAGCGGCTCAAGCTCCCCACCATGGTAGAGGTGTCAGGACGCTTCAGAGGGACGGGGATTTTTGCAGGGTAGGCCTGCCGGCTGGCCTCAAGGGACTGGAGTGTGGGTTTTGGACTTAGGAGTTTCTAGCTGGATCTGTGGCTGGGTGTGCTGCTTGGTGGCTTGCTGCACTAAGGGACAGACACCATCGGTCCTGCCACCCTCCTCCAGGGCCTGTGGCAGAGCCCGCGCAGGTGTGACTCCTGACCACTGTGACGGTGTGCACACACTCGTGAGTCGGAAGGCTCCCACCCGGCACTGGGGAGCAACCACGCGTATGCAGAGCAGCTGGGTGGCCCGAGCGGCACTGGGGCCTGGGAAGGACAGGGCAGTGAGTTCCGCGGGGCACGTCCCATCCTCCACCGTCTTCTGGAGCTTTGTGACCACAGGCTGGGGGTCGGACCCCTGTGCACATGAGCTCCAGGAGCTCGAACTGCCTTTGTGGGGTCACGACCAGGACCCCAGTGGACCAGTGAGCAGATGCCAAGTAAGGGCCCCCAACCTCTGCTCCGGGAGACCCCGGCTAACCCAATTCCCAGCCCCTCTCTCCCGTTGGTAAGAAAATTCCCTGTGCGGGGAGGGACGACCGTTCTCTCCGGGTCATCTGAGCAGCGGAAAGGGTGCCCCAGGTCAAGGCAGACACAGAGCAGACTCCTTTTGTTTTCTAATTAACACCGAGTGCCTCTTCCGCACAAATGAGAAAACATTTTCTCCCTGTGTCCGTCTTTCAAACGGACACGCACTGCATTTGCTAAATCGCTAACCTGCTTGTTTGTATTTGCTAACGAGCTGCCTAGCGTGGGAATTTTCCCTCCTGAAGAGGACGTGGGCCCCCGGGAAACCCAGGGCTGTGGAAGACGGGGTGCCCTGAGGAACTGGGTGCATACGGCCCAATGAAACGCAGGACCCCCCGAATGCCTGTCCTGCGCCCAGGCCCTCCATGTAGGCTCAGAAAACTAGCTCAGCTGCCCTTGGGGGGACAGTGGCCGGGACGTCACCTCGATGGGGCAGGAGCTCAAGCAGGTGGGGGTGGTCCCACGGCCGCACCCGCCCCTCCGGCCAGGCCTCCTGCTTTGCTCAGATCCCCCTCCTCAGCCGGTGCCTCCCGCGGTTCCTCCTGCTGTTCTCGCTCTTGCCTCCTTCGAGGTCCCTCCTCTCGTAGCGCACGGCGGACGGGATGGAGCCGGCAGAGCAGGGATGCCCGCCGGAGGCAGCCCCCCACCCCGGCTGGGATTCCTTCTGGCTCCACGAAGAACACACAAGCCAAGTCCGAGACAGCACTGACGGCGGTGCCGAGGACCCCTCCCCTCCTGCGGGACTTCTGACATGAGTCCCGCCTCGGGATGCCTGTGTTCCATCATCTGTCGTCTTGCTTGTGTGGGGCTCGATTTCTGCATTTGGCACTTAATGGGTTATGCATGGAAATCGGAGTTCACAAAAATTTCCTACACCTTTCTAAAATGAGTAGCTCTTCATCTGAGGACCGAAGTGCGTAAACATCCAGGACCTTCCCTTCCCATACAAGGATGCCCGGGAAAGAAGAGTCTACTTGGAAGTCAGTTTCAAGGCATTTCACGTATGACCGTCCCCGGGCGGTATCTTTCTTCCCAACCGAGCCACGCCCCCCGAGGGCAGAAACCGTCCCTGCAGTTCCGTATCCCCCCGTGTGGCTGGTGTGACGTATATTACCATGAACATAAATACACTCAAAGAAGACAGAGCTCTGGAAATGGGGCGGTCTCCCCAGTTTTACTCACCCTGACAACCGGAATGCTATGGTAATTCTGTGTGGGCGAACACAGCCGTGTATTTTCTGTTTGTAGTTTTTGGAGGTGTTCTTGGGTTCCTTATGGAGACAGAAGGAATTGTTAAGGTTGTCTGAAAACAGCTCATGAGTCTCAAGTCTAACTTCTTCGCTCTACACACATATGCGTATGTATTAAACGAACAAGAAAATGTAGATGGGCTCACTAGGAAAACAGTGCTAAGGGAACTGGAATTTATGACTTGTGTCCTGTCCTTTTCTCTGATAGTAACTAGCTCAGTTGATTGGGAAAGTTACTTTGGGGCCTTCGATTTTCTCATCTTTGAGAAAACAGAGTATGCGTAGAAACGTTTCGAGGTAATGAAATGAACCTACTTTGAGAATGATGGCAGGTGCCCAGTGAGCGCTTGCGGGACAGGTGATGAGTTTAGCTCGGGGTCCTGCCTCTCGGCGCCTCTTACTGGGACTGAGAAGCGAAGGACTGACTTCCTCCCGAGCCCACGCTCTCCTCTGCCCAACGGAAACAGCTCCTTAATGCGATGCTCTCGGGGCGTTATCGGGAATGAGAAATATCATTATATAGCGCATAGTGGGTATTCGATCAATATGGCAGTTGGATCGATGTATCCAGATCAAAATTCTGAGTATCTGTTGGTGGATTACGGATGCCAGCTCCTGGCGGACTCTCACGGGATGGCTGTTGAGGCCCAGCGGATATTGGTGACGGTATAAGACAGTCTCCAGGAAGCCAGTAGGCTCATAGGGGTCCCGGAAGTTCCAGACTTTACCCTGTGGGCAGTCGAGCATATTCTAAGACATCTGAAGTGCCACCATGGTTCCTGGGTACCTTCGGGCCCTTGTGGGTGAACTTGAGTCATCCCCAGAGTAGAAGAAGCAGTCGAGAGCATCTCTTATTTGCTGAGTTTCCAAAATGGGTGGCTCTGAGGATTTAGGGTCCGACTTCCCACGCAGGAGACCCTCTCGCTGACTCAGGCCTTGATGTCCCCACGCCCTGGAGGGACCTCCGCCCACGTCCCGCGAGGTGGCTTGGGCTTGCCCATCTCAGCGTCTGTCTCCAGCCTCCAGTCTGGTCCAACTACGACCAAGTGAAAGGGCAGAAGACAGAAAACGCAGACACTGTTTCTGAAGTCAAAAGGCAAAATTCAGAGAGAGGACGGAGACACGCCTGGACGCCATAACCGGAGACTCCCCTGTAGCTACACACTGTGCGGTTCTGGTTCACGCAGGTTGAACGTGTGGGTCTCCGGAAAACTCGAAAGTGGGACTCCCAAGCTAGAGATGGGGTTGATTTCACAGGGAAAGACAAGCACAGTCATGTTAAGAGGTGTGTTTATGTCTATTCGAAAGCAGTTTTTAATTAATTAATTAATTTATTAGTTTCAGAGTTTTACTGAGTTTCATAGTTCAGTGACTCGCCAGCTGCATATAACACACAGTGCTCGTTCCACCACGCGCCCTCCTGAATGCCCATCCCCCCGTTACCCATCCCTGCATCCCCCTCCCTTCCGGCAACCCTCAGTCTGTTTCCTATAGTTAAGAGTCCCTTATGGGTTGTCTTCCTCTCAATTTTCATCTTATTTTATTTTCCCTCCCTTCCCTGATGAGCCTCTGTTTTGTTTCTTAAATTCCACATATGAGTGAGATCTTATGATAACTGTCTTTCTCTGACTGACTCGTTTTGTGCTCAGCATAATACTCTCTAGTTCCATCCACGTCCTCGCAAATGGCAAGATGTAACCTTTTTGATGGCTGAGTAATAGTCCATTGTAGATCTAGACCACATCTTCTTTATCCATTCATCTCTCAGTGGACACCTGGGTTCTTTCCATAGTTTGGCTATTGTGGACATTGCTGCCAGTTTTATAACAATGCAAGTCTCTTTCTCCTTCCTTCCTTCCTTCCTTCCTTCCTTCCTTCCTTCCTTCCTGTGTGATGCTTATCTATGGTTTTATACGCCTGCAAGGAGTCTCTGCATTTTCTAAAGCCATCAAATGTCTTCACAAAATCTGTTTGCTGCTAATCATGACCTGTCCTTTAAGAAAAGCAAAGCCATGGGACCCAGAACATCTTTGCTGAAGGTCCCTGTGGCTCCTCTGGGATGACTGGATGGTGAACCAGTGCCTCCCCCTCCCAGGGCCACACTGTGTGTCTTTAAAAGCTCCGGTCAGCCTCCCCCTCTCTCTTCCATTCTTTGGGCTTACATTGTGCTTCTCACATTTAATTTGTATTTGGAAAATTTAGCTAAAGAATATGTTTCACGGTTCTTGGTAGCGCACGGCACCTCGGTCACCTCCCATGGGGCCACCTTCATCTGAGGAAGGTTCTCGGAGGCCTGGCAGAACAAGGCTGCTGTGCACCTGACCGCCACAGCATGGAGAGACACGGTCCCCAGCACAGCTGCCAGCGCCGGCCACCACTCAGCATGGGGACACCTTGTAGGACGGCGTGGGCCTCGGGAGGCCGAGACAACAGGGCTGCCGTCGTGGACTTGGGGTGTTGCACACGGTGGGTGCAGTAGCCAAGTACACTCACTAGGTGGTCACTGCCCCTCCATCTATGAAATTGGGTGAACGTTCTCAACCCTCCTCATGCGCCGGCCTGACCTCAGAGGCCACCTTCTACTTAGTGCAATGAAGCTGTCGAGTCCCATGGTGCCAGTGTGACCTGACAGTGAGCTGGGGTTGGGGCATGGGGTGGGATCAGGCAGCCCGGGCTCCCCCAGCTCTGCAGAGAAGATCTGTCCCTCAGCCTGTGTCTGGAACATTCACTGAGTCTCACTGTCCTGCCTTCACAGGAGAGAGGAGTACATGATGCTCCTACCCCTGGAGGTTATTGTCGGGGTCAAAACAGGTCAAAATAGTGACGAGCGGGACGTGCTTTGTAAACTGTACGAACTGTGTAAATATAAGGTGTGATCTCGTCTTTTTCATATCAGCGAATGTAGAAATTCCTCCTTCCAGAGTCCACCCTGAGAAATCGGAGAACCTGATTTAATTATACTTATGTGGGAAACGCAGGTTCGTGTGATGAAATCAGAGGGAAGGTCTTCCTTTTACAATAGGGGCACGTGTGACTGCCCCCGTGGAAGATGTCAGGAAATGGGGGTCGGTCGGGCTGGAGCCTGGGCCAGACGGTTTTCCGGCCCTGCCACATAGACGCCCTCCTGGGGAAGGGCGCATACACACGTGAAGGCTACTAGCTCCCAGCATGCGCGTCTGGCTTCCCGGTGCCATTAGAGGGGACCTGCTCTGGCTTAGCCCTCTGAGCACGGGAGCTGACAGCCTTCTCTTCTGGCCGGACAGTGACAAAGTCATTACACGGGGGATGAAGACCAATCAAAACATGCCCCTTGTTCACAAGACAGAATTTTTTCAGCGAAGCTGTGAGGTTTCTGTTCACTGTTAGCAAACAATGGCAGCTCTTCTTTCTTCACTGGACACAGAGCTTCGTGGCTTTGGGGGCACATCTGCTCATGGGGGTTAACTATCAACACTTGACCACTTGCGCTGTCGTCTCACACAGGTTTGAGTCCATGTTTTTGAAACTGTTTAAAATAACATTTAATTATCTCTGTTTTCCCTAAATATTTTATTTTGCAAACTGTTTTTCTTAAAATTGTATATGAAAAAAACTGCACATGTACCCATTTTACAGTATCGAACATGAACCTTCGTTTCTAGCCACCAGGATATATTTTATCTTGGAGCGCCTGGGAGGCTCAGCCAGTTAAGCCTCTGCCTTCGGCTCAGGTCCTGATCCCGGGGTCCTGGGATCGAGCCCCGCATCGGGCTCCCTGCTCAGTGGGGAGCCTGCTTCTCCCTCTCCCTCTGCCCCACCCCCACTCGTGCTCTCTGTCTGTCTCACTTACTCACTCTCTCTCTGTCAAGTAAATAAATAAAATCTTGAAAAAAAAAGATATATTTTATTTTAACTAATTTCAGCTCACTTGGGAAGGGGGCTTGTTTGCCTGTTTTGAGCTCAATGCTTCGTTCAGAGCCTTTGGCCGTATGATATTTGTATCAGTTGGGGTTCTCCAGAGACACAGAAAAGAGAGAGACAGAGATGGGGAGATTTCAGCAACTGGCTCACGAGATGGTGGGGGCAGAAGATACTGAACTGTGCCGACTGGCAGACGGGGGACCTGTGGACTCTGCAGTCCCGGTTCTGCATTCCACAGAGTGGCCGGCAGGACACAAGCAAGTCCTCCGAGTCGCGGCCTTGAGAATGCCTTCTTCGGGAAGCTGCTGGTTGCTTTCAACTGATTAGACTAGGCCCACCCACACTCTAGAGGGTGCTTTTGCTGAGAGCCTACTACTCTGGATGTTAATCACATCTTAAATAAACCTTCACGGTAACATCTAGTCCAGCGTTGACCAAATAACTGGGCACCGCAAACCAGCCGCATCAACATGTAAAATCAACCATCACAAATTCGAAAGCAGAGTTTGAGAAACCCGGTCACATAACTAAAATCTCAACAAGGATAGGTCTACATGGTATCTTCGTTACAAGCCAGATGCCTGTGTCTGTTTTCTCTCAGAAGAAAAAAAAAAAATGATCACACTGTTTTTTTATGTGCCGGCAACAATTTAAACTGGCTTGTCATAATCTCATTTAGGGGGACATGTTGATACCGTGTACGAGGTTACATCTTAGACTCTGAAATAAGTGCTTATATTGTGTGTTTTTATTTTAATTACAAGCAGCACACACGCATTGTGCACCTAGAAACCTAATAAATAATGCATAGTACCATCACTAATGCATTTCCTTGTCCAAGAACAGACTCTCAAGAAAACCCAGAACTGGCTCATTGCCCCCAAAAGGTCAGGTTGCTTTTAGGGAATTATCAAAAACAACAGAAAAACCAGGCCTCAAAATCCAAAAACCAAAAAACCTTCCAAATCTAACCAAAATGCTTTACCTGGATTGTGTCAAATATGACAGCAGTCCGTTCTAAAAACCAGCTGAACTCTGACGCCGATTCTGGGAGGCCTGTAAGTTTGGGGAGCATGTCGTGTCTCATGGGGGCGTCAGTGCCTGGACAGGCTGGGCGCTGATGGGAGCTGTGCCGGTAAACCCCGCCCAGCAAGCTGGGGTCACACTGATTAGGATCCCAACAGCCCCAGCTGGGGACACTGTGGATTTTCTCAGAGAGCCCCCACTACTCCTCAGAGGTCTTGTCACAATATATCTTTCCCCATTAAGGTAAGGAGCTGCCCCTAGGAACTTGCTGGCGGGGACCCTCGGGGCAGAGAGGGCTCAACTCCGGGAGGGATCCTTGGGCTTGGAATGGGCTGCATGGCAGGAGCAGAGGCAGCTCGGCCTGGGGACCCGCTCCAGGGGAGTGTGCTGTCTCCGTGACGGACCGTCGGGTCGACTGGGAGAAGAGCAAGCGGCAGCAGGC
This sequence comes from Eira barbara, assembly GCA_020311275.1. Lineage (NCBI taxonomy): Eukaryota > Metazoa > Chordata > Mammalia > Carnivora > Mustelidae > Eira > Eira barbara. The sequence continues at coordinate 2,640,979 of JAHRIG010000025.1, read as the reverse complement.
GCACAGCACCTGCGGCGGGCGGCGCCCGGCCTGGGTCCCGCCTCGGGGATGCCCGTGAGGTTCAGCGTCCTCACCTCCTCCCGGTCCCCAGGCTGCCACCGACATACCAGGACAGGGACAGGGACAGGACGGCGTGTCCCTGAGGGCATGGCCACAGAGCCGGCCACAGCATTTGACACGATTTTCCTATCCTTCTCAGAAGCTGGCCCCATCTCCAAGTCCGCATGCAGTTCTGTCTTTTAAATGACCCAAAGCGTGTGGCAAAGGGGCTCCGCGAACGCTGCCGAAGTCGGGACGATTCCTGAAACCACATCTGAGAGATGGGTCTTTCTAAAATTGCCAGTCGAGTCGAGCGGAGTTGATCTTACTCTCTTTCTGGACCTTTCCACTCCCCACTGAGCACAGGAAACCAAGGGTCTTCTGGGATTTGGTACTGAACGTCATCACCCTTGTTGTCAAATCCTGAAATTAAATTGGTTCCCAATTACTTAATAATCAAGATGCATTTCTCACCCTGTGGCCGTCGCCGGGTTAGGGTTAGTTATGGGCGAAGAATAGGAAATGGGGAGTGAGAAACCGTGGTTTTACTCTCACAGTCTATGATGTTATAGTTCAGGTTGGGGTGGGAGGAGACCCACAGGCACGCACACTCACAGACACACACACTCCCCCATGCACACACACACGTGCGCATGCACACTCACACGTGTGTGGGCGTGCACATGCCGAGTGCACACGTGCACGCGTGTGCACACAGACACGTGCGTGCACGAAACAACTGGGAACAAAGTTGGAGGACGGGGATGATGTACTGTGTGCCACACACTATTCATGCTTTAAGGAGTTCCGAGGAGGAAAGAGCTCAGTGTGGCCTCAAGCCACCGGGAACGGTTTCATGTGGCCTCACAGAGCCTTTTTTAAAGGCAGTCAGTCAGAAACGTTGGTGTAAGGGTCCAGCCCGGGAAGGCGCTGTCTCAGAGAGGAAGAGGAAAGCAGCAGTGAGGTGGACGGCCCCTGCTCGCTCAAGTCAGGGCAAGTTCACGAGCCAGGAACGGAGGAAACTTCCTTGCAGTGCCCTGTAAGTTTGCACAGCGTGTGCCTGGGACGTGTGCCTGGAGGATCCCTTCCCAGTCTGCGCCCCCCCTCCTGAATTTCTTACCTTTGCTGTGCAAGTATATTAATCCCTTTCTAAAGTTGTTGAAAGAAATCTGTTGAGCTTCTTATGAAGACTCACAACAACCAGCCTTAAAAACAGCTGCCGTCCTGGCAAGCGTCACGATGCGGCCGCCTCCATCCTGCGCCACTGATTGGCACCGCCCGGAGCCCACAAGCCACTTCCCAGAGCTTCCCTTGCTACAGGGGCTGGAGGTCGCCGAGGCTGCCCTCAAGGAGAGCGACAGGGACAGCGAGCAGTGCCCACCCCCCAGTCCTGGCCCTCGGGTCTGCGTTCAGAGTCCCCAGCGGCCTGCCAGGCTGGGGGCAGCTGGGGGCCGGGCCCAGCCCCCACACCCAGGGCGCCATCCGGCAGAGCCCCGGTGTTCCCCCACAGTGCGCACTTCTCTCTGCCGACCCCCCAAACACTCACCGTTACAACAGCACATCTTCGAGGTTTTCTCCCTTATACTTTTTCAACGTGTCTTTAAATTTGATTTCAAGCCTGTTGAAGCCACAGCCTCTGGGACACCCAGTGGTCCCCACCTGTGTCACAAGCTCCCTCCCAAGGCTCCGCAGCTCAGGGACCAGCCCCCCAGATAGCAGGTCTCCTCTCAGGGTCGGACATGCTTGGGGGGGGGGCCTTAGCATGATCGTGGCCAGAGTCCCAGCAAGGTCTCAACCCCCGAAGAGAGCCAGGGAAGAAAGCTTCTGTGCCCTGAGGCTTGGGGCGACTTCCTGCTCTGCAGCTTGGGGCTTGTCATGTCCAACAGACGGTGGCGGCTGAGGGCGCAGGCCCCGGAGTCCAACTCTCATTCCAGGCTCGCGCAGCCGTGTACCTGTGCGCAGCTCAGGCCACCTCCCCACCGGGGAGAGGGGTTGCCGGGGAACTTCTGGAAACAGCACAGGGTGCATGGGGAACCCCAGCGGGTCGTACTCGCACAACAGCCCAAGGCGGGAGCCCCCCAGCGTCCCTCCCCAGCCCCTGCCTGAACCCAACAGCCCCTACTCCACATGAAGGGAACGGGAGCTCTGACGCAGCCCTCAGCCCAGACGAGCCTTGCAAACAAACCCGCAGAGACGGGGGTGGGGGGTAGGAGGGCACAGTGACTACTCCGTGGGGATGGGCGCTCGGGGCGTGGTCACCTGAACATCCCAGAAACAGGTCGTGGCGACGGTGGCACAGCACCAGGGACGCATGCAATGCCACTCAGCTGTGCACTTTACAGTGGCTCATTTTCTGCCATGGGGATCTCACCTCAACCGAAAACCACGCAGAGCTCGTGGCCCGGGTCCTGCCGAGTGCTCCGGCCATGTCCCCTTCATGTGCTCCTGATGTCTGCACGGCCCGGGCCTTCCGGGGGCTGCAGCTCTGCTCCACCTCCCCCAGAACCACGGAGCCGAGCCACGAGGGTAGCCATGGCCACACCTAGGTTTAAACCACGTCTCCATCAGACTCTCTGGCCGCCCCCGCTCCGCGCATCGTCCCAGACCCAGATGTGCGAGGTGCCCAGACGCCCCCCTGAGAAAAGCACCACAGCACCATTCCCCATGTCGGCGTCTACCCTTCTCCGTCAGGCCTCCCCTATGCCTGGGTCTTGGTTCTTCCCCCTTCATTCCTCCCGGCCACTGGGGGGCACAATGCCTGCCTCAGTTTCTCCTCTACGCACCCCACGCTGCTGCAGGGTTCGCGGTCTGTGCTTCGCGCCTGGGTTTTCGCTGCCCTGCCCGGCCACTGTCATCCCGGGGCCATGGCTTTGCATTGGGCCCCAAAGCCGCCAAGCAGGACCACCTCCCTGAGAGCCCGATGCCTGGGCACTCGGGGGTGGCTTTTCCCCGGTGACTCAGAGTTCACGACAGTGAGGAATTTATAGAGAAATGAGTTCAGACTCCTCGTTTCGCCGCGGTGGAAATCGTGTCCTGGGCCCAGACGCCCCGTGCTGCTGCTCACCACCGCTGGGGGCTGGGCTGGGGGCCGCCCCGGGGGTCAGACCAGCTCCCGAAGGCCCTTCAGCAGGCACGCCTGGTCCTGCCTCTGCCCCCGCCTGGGCCCCCTGGTTCCCTGAACCTGCTCACTCTGAGCTGGTTTGCCACCAACTTTAGGACTCCGTCTCGGGTGATCTCTGGGCTTCCCGCTCAGCCACTCTCCCACCCGAACGCTGATTTCTCCTCTGTCAACCTCGCCTCCGAAATAATCACAAACTCCACGCGGAGAGATGAGCCAGCGGAGCGTCTTACTCGGGAACAGAACCCTGCCGCCTCGCTCTGCTGAAAACACCAGGACCCAAGCCCTCCTGTCACCTTGGGGACCACACCCTCCTAAGAGTCCCAAGTCCCCGCATGACCCCGACCGCCACTGTAGGAATCCTTTGCCCCCAAATTCCATGGGCGGTCTTGAAGCGATTCCTAATGGCGGTTTGACTCACCAACGGTGCTGCAAGGCTACTCGGATTGGAAGCTTGTAGATGTTAAAGACCCTGCCTTAACCCTGCTATGCTGTCCCTTACCAGGGGCACGTCTACTGATGGAGGGACTTCACTTTGCCCTCTCCCACGTGTGTAATGTGGACATGGCCTGTTTGTTCTCCTGAGCGTTTCGAGGATTGACTTCATGAAGGCTGCAAGGAGCAGGACAGGCAATGGGCAAGTCGGGTATTAGGATTTTCCCATGGAGCTTTGCCTTGTCCCCTGCAAAAGCCACTAGGTAAACGGGAAATGCGTTGCAAGACAGAGCAATCCTGTGCATCCCAGAGGTAGCCCTGGGGGCCCAGAGGGCTGCTGTCTGGGCCCTGGTTGGTGTTAAATCCCCGTCGAGGGGCAACTGGGGCCTTCGGAGTCCAGGTGAGACCTTGGCATCCGAGAGACAGAGCTTCCCACCACGTGAGCAGGGAACAGAGTTAATCACAGCCTTCCCGGCAGTCTGACCACACGGACCAGCAACCCTGTGCTCGAGGTCAGGATGCCCGCCCAGCAACGACCCACACAGGCAGAAGACCGTGCCTACCTTTCATTGGACTTGGTGGCCTCCGGAACATTCTGGGCAGTGGCCAAGTTAAAACGCTGGGGAGCTCTGTCCCCTGATTTAATGGCCGAAGCGGCAATAAAACTGCACTGGTCGAAGTACTTGCGCTCTGCTCCAGGAAGTATTAAGTTTCCAGCAAGATGGTGGAATCAGCGAAAAGATGCAGCATGCTTGGGAGCAAAACGCAGGGACAGTGTAGCCTCAGCTGCGGGGACATGAGGACTGACCCATCAAAGGACCCCGCTCAGGCCATGTACTTCTACCTGCTTTTAAGAGAGCTGGAGACGACTCGTTCTGGTTTCCCTCTTCTCCGTCGCCAAAGATCGTCCTCTCCCTTCCACGTCTTGCAGGCGTCCGGCTCTCATGTGAGCATGTTCTGCTGCAGAGAAAGCCATTTCTTTGAAAAAGAGGTGGTCCTGCTTCTTAGACGAAATCTTGTCTGCGCGCGTCTCCCAACTCGGTCATTACCTGAAAAAACGCTCTTCTTCCATCGGTCGAGGGACAGCAAGATGCAGTTACTGAAGTAGGGATGGGAGGCACTGGACATTGTCTTGTCTCCATATTTCCAACAAAACTTGCAAATGTTTGACAGAGCGTTTGCTGCGTGCCAGAAGGTTGAAGGTTTTGTGTGTTTATATAAGTATATTTGGTATTTCTCATAGCAGACAAACAGGAAACTGAGGCACAGAGTGGTTATGGCACTTGCCCACGGTCGTAATGCCTGTAGGTATTGGAGCGGGAGTAAGAAACGGGCAGCCAGCTCCCGAGTGCTTGCTGGGGGTCCTGACAGCGTGTTCTAGAACGCTTGGTAAGTAAACGCAGGGAGAAAGCCATCAGTGATCCCAGAAGCCGGCCTCCTCACTGTCCTTTCCTGCGTCCACATTTGTCCAGATTGGAATGATAACCCACGTTCACTTTCACATCCTGAACTCTGTGTTTTGCTCTGTAGTTGTCCTGAGTGCTGGTTTTCCTGGCTACATGGTCACCTGGCTCGCGGGAAGCCGTTTGCCCCCCAGCCCCCTACTACAGGGCATTGAAGTTGCTTCCGATTCTTCACTGAGAGAAAGAGTGCTTCGGCGAACATCGGTGCATGGTGTACTTTCCCATCATTCCTTTGGGATAAACAGGACAAATTGCTAATAGCAAAATTAAAAAAGATACCAAGATCTACCTAGTAGTGTAAAGGAAAATCCTACGAACCCAAGGAACAGGCCATTCCTAGGTTATTTAAATAATCTCAGAGCACGACAACTCATTTTTACACTCACATACTGTATGGGGACATTTGGAAAAAAAGAAAAGAAAGATTAAAATGAACAAGGGAAAAGGAACATTTCAGGCCAACACCGCTTATGAAAATTAATGCAAAATTTTTCATTGAAGATGGGAGTACAGTAAGTCTGTGGTAATTAAAAAACAAACAAACAAACAAACAAAAAGGACAGTGTCCCACAACCAAGTAGGTTTTGTTCTTGAAAAGAAAGGGTCACTCACTACATATATAGACGGAGGGCATAAGGGTTACGTTCCTTCAGGTAGACATCAAAGTAACAACTGAAAATTTTGCAGCCATTCCTGATAAAGCTCTTTATTAATCAAAATTATGAATACGTTTCTAGGAAATGAGCAAAGATTTGAGAGAGAAACAGACAACATGGGCCGTATTATCTTCAACTGTTTTGGAGTTTCAGTTAAAACAAGAAAAAAACAGGAAGATACTGGAACTGGAAAGATAATATTATCTCTGTGAGCAGATTACACGGTCGTAGACTTGGAAAAGCCCCAAACTTTTGCCAAAATGTAATAGGAGGTATGTAGGAAAGTGGCTGAAGTATTTAAAAAGTGATCTCTTTTCCATGGACACAGAGTGTTGCGTTCTATTTTCTGCATATAATTCACGGCAGCAGTAAGGATTGAATCACAACTAACATCTAACATACCAAGAAATGCACGTGAGTTCAAGTAAATGAGTCTACTGGAAAATGACAGAGCCTGAGAAACATGGAGACGATAGCGTGTGCTTGTGGAGGAAATCCAATAATCTAGAGAAGTCCATTTCCCCCAGATTAACCTCAGACTTAAATCCAAATCTCACTTTTGTATTGGAAAACACACAATTAATCTGGAGGTGAAAATGTCCTGGGGTAGCTAAGAAACATTTGCAAAAGAAGCATAAGTGTCTTAGACCCACTCCAGTCAGCTAGCTATCATGAAGAGTTCTAGTGGGTAGAGAGACGAGTGGCTTTTGGGACAAAATAAAGAAGATCCACATGCATTTTAGGGATTTTTTAAAAAAGATTTTATTTATTTATTTGACAGACAGATCACAGGTAGGCGGAGAGGCAGGCAGAGAGAGAGGGGGAAGCAGGCTCCCTGCTGAGCAGAGAGCCCGATGTGGGACTCGATCCCAGGACCCTGAGATCATGACCTGAGCCGAAGGCAGCGGCTTTAACCCACTGAGCCACCCAGGTGCCCCGCATTTAGGGATTTTATAACCGCATGATAGAGATTCTTTCACAAATCTAAGGAGTATATGATACAGACTTGATTATATGGTAAACAATAAGAGATACTGGCTATCTTTAGGGAAAAAGAAAAATGTTGGCTGCCTAACTTATCCACTCATAAAATGTGGTATCAATAGATTAAAATATGTATGTGTATTAGAAAACAAAAACATAAACTAGGGGAGAATATCTTAATTTTGGGGTGGAAAAGGTTTCATTGTTTGCATGTAAGACCAAGACCAAAAAAGTAATAAGGAAAATATAATTGATTTGGCCAGAGACATCACACAAAATAAAAGACGAAAGGGAAGAATGTGTGATTTATGCAACAGATAAAATATTAATTTTCCTAATACATGAAGGTCAAAAAGCCAAGGAAGAGGAGGAGACTGAAGATAGAAACGGGCAGAACAGGGGCGCCTGGGGGCTGAGTCGTTGAGCGTCTGCCTTCAGTCCAGGTCGTGATCCCGGAGTCCCAGGATCGAGCCCTGCGTCGGGCTCCCTGCTCAGCCGGAGGCCTGCTTCTCCCTCTCCCACTCCCCCCTGCTTGTGTTCCCTCTCTTGCTGTGTCTCTCTGTCAAATACATAAATAAATAAACTCTTTAAAAAGAAAAGAAAAAAGGAACGTGCAGAACACACCCACGACTCGCCCTTGGAAACAGAAACACTCGGGCCGCAGGAAAGGGGCTGAGGTTTGACAGACGCACGCGAAGAGAGCTGAGTGTCGATTTTCACCCGCCAGCCTGGCAACGACTGAAACGTTCGTACTCCCTCTTCGGTGAACATGTGAATAACAGGCACATCCTGCGGCGCGACACCCCGTTTTGGGGAGGAAAACTAACTGTATCTACCAAACTGTAAAATACGCTGCTTTTGACTTGGCAGTTCCGCACAGGACTCCTGGTTCGGAGCGCTCGGCCTGTGCCCGGAGTCCGGTCTCCGTCGCGTGTGGGCCTAATGGTGTCTCTGGCAGGATGTGTTAACATGAGAGTTTTGAAATATCCGAGTGCCTGCCAGAAAGGGGCCAGGCGAGGAAGTTACAGGGCGGCCCGATGGTGGAACTCGATGCCGCTGTTCATGACAATGATGCGAGTCCCTCACAGACACACGCACGCCCCTCGTGAGCAGCACAGACGCGGGCACGTATTAAACACGCGTCTCTACTTCCAACCGGATGGCAAAAAAGCAGGAGGACGTACCAAACCCTGGCACCCGTGAGTCCGGGAATCGTGGAAGTGCCCGTGCGCTGTCTCCGCGTCGCTCTGGCATCGCTGGAATTACTCACAAGTGGGTTTCCTCTTCCGGTGCTGTAAAAGCAAGGTGGGTGTTTAAAAGGGAAGATCGAAAGGCCCAAGGCTCTGAGCTCTTCTTCCCAGAGCGGGGTACGGGGTACGTACAGCCAAACTGCTTCCAAACGGGTTGGGCCAGTTTGCTCTGCCAAAGCTCCGGCACCGGGTCTCGTGGTTCCCGGAGGAACGCGGAGCGCCGCGCCCGCCTTCTAAGGAAACGGGGCGGCTGCCCGGTGAGGCAGAGCGGCCTCTCGATCTGTGACTTCCTGCCACCCTTTCTCCTGCACCCACCGCCCGCCGGAGCTCATCTCCACACCTGCCCCAGAACACACGCGTGGGAAGAAAACGCAGCAGAACAGCCCCCGCGAACTGAGTTCCAGTCCGTGCGTTCTGCTCCGGATCGGGCCTCCTGACAAGGTCAGCGTTGAAACGAGGGGCCAGCCTTCAGCGAGGGCCATGGAAGTAGTATGGGCTCCGCAAGGGGACCCGGGGATTGCTCGCCCTCTCTGTGAACACGTTTGGCTTGCACGCTGTCCCCCACAGGGACCCCCGCAGCACGCGGGCAGCCTCCACGCGTGAAACGCCACATGGTGCGCTGCTCTGACCACGGCGCTGCCCGCGCCCTCCTGCTGGGAGGCGAGCCCGTCCTGCACGGGGCGTCGGTCTGTTTCGTGCGTTGTCAGAATCCAAGTGACCAGAGCAAGGCGTCGCACACAGCATGGGCTGGCAACCCTCTGGGGGGGTGAATAAGAAGTCACTTTGCTCCCGTGGAGAGACGTCCAGCGTTGCCAAACGGCCACCCCGATCTGAACGAGTTAATTGAAAATGTCTTACGCTCAAGACGTCAAGTTGACAAGATTAGTATCTTTCTTTGTTCCCAGTTTAGAGTCCTTGGATCTCAAGACTGAGAGTCGGCATAACCCAAACACAGATCAAAGGCTCGACTGCGCCCCGCGACGCCCGCTAAGTACTTCCTTGGCCTGGACATAATCAAGTCCAGCGACAGAACTCTCCAGGCCACGAAATACAAGCTTCAACTTAAAAGTCTTTCTTTTTAAAATCTGAACTTACATTAGTCCAAAATCTGCCTCATTGTGACTTCCAGGTGTATCCTACTTCTCCACCCCCCTGCCCGCCCAGACCAGTCATCTTTCCCTCCCACGCGGTGGGCCCAGGCCGGGCGCTGGTGCGGGCTCCTCCCCCCTGCCCCCTGCAGGCTGGTCGCAGTCACGCTTCAGACCGCAGGTTGCGTGTAGCATGTCCAGCCTTCCTCTTCCTGCGCTCACTTCGGAGAGAGTCCAGTTGGCCTGGGACCATGTCTCGCCCAGCGGCGAGCTCCCCAGGGACGGACCCATGTCCATAAACGCAGCACAGACCAGGCTCGCTTCTTAGACGTTGCCTGTGGTTTCTTGTTGGTGACCGCATGAGGCTCCACTCATTTTACATGTGAAAATGAACTTCTCACGAGAGCAGCACACAGGGCCAGCTTGTAACGGCTTCTCGCTCTCGCCACATGGCGCCAGACAGAGTCTAGATGTGCGGGAGGCTGACCGGATGCTCAAAGAGGAAAATTACTTACGAATGCTCTGTGAAACGGTTGAGACTTGGAAGTCGGGCACCACGGCAGGACGCAGCGGTAAGAGCGTGAGTGATATGGTGACAGAGGCATCCACAGGGCCCCAAGATGGGGACACCCAGGTCCCTTGCCTCATCTCTAAAGTCGAGTGAATTGGACGTGATAAAATCATTTGAGGACTTAATTTAGAAGCCCTCCGATGTACTGAACATGTTTTATTCAGTAAATAATGGTCATGATGATTTCCTGCGGCTTAAACAGTTGTCTGAGAGAGCCTCGGGTGACACGCCAATCTTCGGCGGCCCATCGGGGTGTCAACGAAGCAGAAGGGGCAAAGGCTGTGAGCATGGCAGCCGGGGCGGGTGGCGGTGAATCAGCCCGGGATTTCTGCTCTTTCTCAGAGAAACAGACCCAGAGTCAACTGTGCCCAATGGACATTATGTATTTGACAATGAGGTTGGCTGCAGTGTTGGGAGAGATGGAATTTCTTTTACGGTCTGTGCAGGGGATGTTTGGGAGGACGTAGCACGTAGAACCTTTCCCACAGTCAACGCACCCATCTTTGAATCTTTGGAAAGATTCAGCATGAAGCCTGTCTCTTAACAGGCTTTGAGAAGCAGCATCACATTTGCAAAACGTGTCTGTACCTTACAATCTCCGACAGCACCATGGAAGGAAACAACATCTGACGGTCCGTGCTGTCCCTGCTGACATGACCGGCCCTGCCCGCCATTCAGCCTGGGCGGGAGAGGCAATGAAGACGGCGCAGTCGGAAGGGCTCTGAGTCGCACGCGGGATCCCGCCCTTGGCTCAGGGAGAATGACCCAGAGTAAATGCTGAAAATGTCTCGTGCACGCGTGAGTGCTCCAAGGATAAATGCTTAACCCATCGCTTGAGTCCCGCCGCTGATGTTAAATTAGAGTCACCAGCTTCGGGGGAAGCTGCCTCGGAAACGTGCAGCACCCGTAAGCGACACTGTCATTCTAGTGATTCACGGTGAACACACGCCTACGTCTTTTTTCTAATTTAAATGTACAGAATGGGCCGAGGCCCCAGGCATTTGTACGGCAATGCATTTCCGATCTCATGACATGTGCCCTCGATATTACAGGTGGGAACAGACTGTGATCTTTCTGCGCAATTTCCATTCGTATTGTATTAAAATGTCCACGATGCATTTTCTTCTGTCAAAGAAAGTACCATTTCATAAAATTATTCACTATTACCCCATGTGGAGATGTCAGGCATTGCTGATATAACCCTCAGATTATAGCACAGAGTGGCTTAGGCTAAGAGGCATATTTCCTGTGCTGTTGCACGAAGTGGTTGTCCCGCCCATTCTCAGGGCAGCAGTGTGAATTCTGTTTATTTTTACTTCATGCTTCTGTGGTGTCATCCCTAGTGAGAGACTTCTTTTTTCCCTTTCATCATCTCTTGGTTATCTCGTAAGTGTAGAAGTTGACAAACAAGATATTAAAAAAAAAAAGAAGCTGTCTTATTTCCTTGATTTTGTAACAGTGCTGAGTGACTTTCAACTTTGGTCTGCATCAAAAACTCGTAGAAATGTATATTCCTGGGTCCAGCTTAGCAATTCTAACTTTGAAGGTCTAAAGGTGAGTCCAGTAGTCTGGCTTTTTGACAAGAGTCTCAATTTTTTTTGGATAAATGTGGTGTCTAGGTCATGTTTTGAAAAATATTGCTAAGTACATTAATGCTACTTAACGTGACTCTATATTCAATGTAAATGTCCTTTCCATTTTTCCAATTCCATTGAACCACTCAAGCGCTACATGTTTTCCTCTTCTTACTTCCTTCTGTCCCACCATCCATCCTACCTTCCTTCCTATCTGTCCACCCATCCGACCGCCCATCTCCCCATCCTTCCTTCCTTCCTTCCATCCATTTGCCCATCCACATTGTAACCATTTTTAAAGGCTTATTATGTGTGTTGGGATTTGGGGATAAGAGAAAGATCCAATCCTTGTCTTAAAGGAGCTCAAAGACATAAGACAAATTCTTGATGACCCATCTTGTCTGTCCCTTTTGTCTATTACTGAGACTCTAAACCATGCTCTGATTTCAACAACCAAATAATAACAAAAAGAGTAAAACAAAACTGTTTTCAGGGTTATTTGAATCTTTTACTATTACTTCCGCCCATGATGATATCATTGATCAAAATTCGGGAATTACATTGAACCATATGAATCTAAGATCTACAGAAGGAGCCACGACTATCTTCTCTCACACATGGTGGTATGGTATGGACACGTTGACCCTAGTGAAAATCACACTCTTGGGTTAGATCCATTTAGAATCAGCAGTTTGCATTTTGAGAGATCTTATGGACCGAATCCTTCCTTTTACTGACTGGAAGAGGCATGTGTCCTATGAAAGCCCCCAAGCAGCCTGGTATTTGTAACATACCGCAACATTTTATTGCCTATCACCCTCTTTGTTTTGTTTTGTTTTGTTTCATTTTGGGATGGATAAATTTAGTTTGGCAAAAAAAAAATTGTGCAAAATAGATTATATAGAATGCCAATTTTAATGTTAAAGTCAGGTATATACACTTCTTTTGCGTGTGGATAATACAAAAATGAACATTTTAATTATGAAAGTCAAAGCCTAAAAAACTATTCTTTTTACAAAAATAATAAGCTTGAGTCCATTAATACTTCGAAAAAAATTATACTATCCAGGAATTCATTTGTGTCTAGTAGAATTTTACTTAGATCATTTGCATAACTTCTTTTTCCTTCAAGGTAATGTTTTCATATATTAAATTGCTGTAAGTACACCTGAAGAGTTAAGATATATCCAGTGGTATATATAATTTTTAAGGAGGTCTAAAAATCTACATTTTCTCTTTAAATCAGGAATTTCAATGAGGGCGACAGCGAAAGTAGATTTTAATTGCAATTTGGGGAAAGATTTCTACTTTCTTAAAACTTTGCTTTCAGCAAGCCCTCCCAAAGCACAAGTAAATCGGGGTGCACTGTCGGACTGTCTCCCCACCAGCTCTGTATACTCTTATAAGATCATGTCTGCGTTTCCCCCATTGTTACCCAGATATCTAGCACTGATCGAATTCTTGTAAATTTTTAAAAGGATAAAAGGGTGGAGAAGATGGTTTCTTTTGAAAACTACAAATAAAATTAATTATGTCCCTTAAAAAGCTCCACATCTACCAAGTTGTCCTTGTCCATCCCTCCGTCCATCCACCTATCCATCCATCATCCATCCATCCATCTGTCTTCCCATCCATCCTCCCATCCATCCATCCGTCTTCCCATCCATCCTCCCATCCATCCATCCATCCATCCATCCATCCTCCCATCCATCCATCCA